>JARHVA010001282.1:830000-1097500 GCA_037957365.1 Torreya grandis | reverse complement strand
TCAGTGAGCAAAATAATGTTTCTCAAGAGGGAATATTAAAATTCATAGGGAGTGAAAAAAATAATGTCAAAATCATAACTTAGGTGTCTTATTAGAATAAGTTATAAGACATGAACCATGCTAATGACATGAGAAGACACTAAGTGACTAGTGACGATCAATGTACAAAGGTAACCTATTCGCTATAGACACAATGTTGTGTAGGAAAATAAGTATGATACTAAGATCAAGTAATTAAGGTAGATTGGTATAATAAAATTAAATTTTACCTACCTTCCAATGATGTGTTCCCCATTCCATAGGACCCCTTATAGAGCCATCAATCTACTACAAAGATTGCATACGTATGTGAGAAAGTAGGTAGATCGAAAAGAGTTTTTATTCTCCTTTTCTAATCTACTATCCTACCACACCCCAATGGATCTCAGATCTATCATAAGGCCAACTATGAAATTTGATCCTTGATTAGAAAAAGGAGATATGATTATAATCACATATTCTATTATGATTTTGACTTTTTGAGAATTTTGAATGTTGTCTTTTAGATCATTTCCTTTTGTTTAATAATTTGGATTTTTAATATGTTATGGATTTTAAGATTCTTCCTCCATACAAAGTTGGAATGACCAGTCATGAGAAATAGAGTGACACACAAAAATGAGATTTAGGCTTTGGCTAAAGTAATTAGAGTATCCAAAGACATGATTAACTATAATACTTAAGATTAAAAATTAACTAGCATGTTATCTCAAGTCTCAACCATGTGTATGCTTATTTTTTGAAAGGTAATAAAGGGGAATAAAATGAGATACAAAGTAGACATATAAAAGGGGATTATAATGATATGAATTATTTTTTAACTAATCACATGTTATAGAATGAATGACTAAAGGGGTCAAGGTTTGCATAACCAATTCATAATAACAATTATCCATTTTTATAGAGATAAGATAACAAACAATCATGAAAAGTGAATAATGGAGTATTTAATAAATAAACTCAAGAAAAAAAGAAGTCAATGATAAATAACAAATCCATAAGCAAACATAAATGACATTTTAAGTAATATAAAGTGTGAAGTCCAATTCACCATGTAAGATAGATAATAATTTGGCATAATGTCAAATGATATAAAAAATAGAGAAAGATAAAGTTGGAGCACTCATCCAATCAAAATGAAAATGTAAGAACACCATGCATGTGCTGATAATTAATAATAGATTTATCCTCACACATTATCTAGAACATCTTATAAGTGTCTATGAAGTTGAATGCAAACTACAACTAATGTTTCATCTATCTTTAGCAAAAATTGGGAAAATACTTCATGTCTAATATCCTCAATATAAAAGGTAGGAATGATTGATGGATCATGATAAGGAGGGATATCATGTGAGGGATGATTAGTATAATGCATGAGAGTGGTTTTTATAGGATATGAGGGGTCATTGGTGGGAAATATCTATAGGTGAGGGATTCATGGGAAGAGAAGTATCCATAGGTAAGGGATTCATAGGTGGAGGAATATGAGGTAAAGAAGGGACCATAGGAGGAGATGGAACTACACGAGATGGAACTATGTGGAAATAAGGGGGAGGATTCTTGTAAGAATGACCTATGGGAAGAATGGTATAAGGGGAAAGAATGGTTAAAATGGAATCTTTAATATGATTCTAAAGGATGAGGTAAAAATTGGTGTGATGGGTGACACATTAGTGCTAAAGATAATATACCATCATATTTAGGAATATATTCAGGTAGTACCTTTAGGGGAGGTACAACCTTGTTTGAGGATTTAGGGGTAATAAGATGAAATGTATCAATATATTGGTTTAACTTGTGATAATTCATGGATGAATGGTTATATATGCCATGAAAGAAATAGATATGCATGTGCGTAGTCTTGGTATGTGTACTCATAGGTGGAGGTTTAATAGAATTGGAAGGAGTGTGTTAAGTTTGATTGGCCTATTTGGTGGACAAAAGAGCTATCTAAGGTAAAGGAAGTAAACCATAATTGAGAGAAGGTGGTGTTGGTGGATAGATTGGAAAAGGCTAAATAAAAGGAGTGATAGGATTTGAATCAAAAATAGACTTAGCTAAAGTGAGCATGCGAACAGGATCTAAAGTAGACTCTACTGAAGAAGGAATAGGGTCTACAAAAGGTTGAAAGAGAGTTGTATGCATCTCAGGGATAATCAGGCTATAGGGGTCATGGTACCTATTAAAGTGATAGGGCCTAGTCATATAATGATCCATAAGCATACTCCTATGCATTTAACTAGAAACTAGATGTTTCCACACCATCTATAGCCTATAATAAAGAAGGAAAATGCTAAAATTAAGAATGATATATGATGGAACATGAGAAGATATACTAAAATACTTAAGTAAATAGGAATGATAATGGATAATCTTAACATATTATTCCTAAATAAGACCTCCTATTAGTTAATCATATAAGGTATAACCATCACTGGAATTAGATGTCTGAAGATCAATGATGTAGGTAGGGATGACATTGTCATCTAATGTGGCATTATGAATGAAATGTTGAATCTTAGTTAAGACTATGGGGATGTCAACACAAGGTGGTTGATGAGAAAGAGGTTGTAAAGAAGTAGGAATCTAAGAGATGAGATGAAGTAAATGATCAAAAATTTTAATCTTCAGATTTATATCATTAGGCTCATCATCATTATAATCTAATATGTTAAGGGTAATATTCCTAATGAGTTTGGGATGACTATTGTAACCTTGAGTGGAATTGATGGGAAAGTTAAATTATTGAGACTCATGAAATGGAATACTTGGAAAGGTTTTAAGGGTAGGAATCTTGAATAGACCATGGTCTTGGAATTGTTTAAAATTCTAAGGATTGGTATCGTTTAGAATCCTATAGATGGATCCATTATGAGGAAATTTGATGCACTAGCAAATGAATTAAGCAACTGATTTCATATGATGAGTCTATGGCCTACTAATAAAAATGTTTTAAGATAAAAGAAAGTTAAATATCATCACCTTCACAAGAATTATGATAGGTGGGATGGTAATGGGGATCCACACATAACATAAAGGATACATTTAGCTTAGATCATAGCCTTGACATGTGTTTCATGTATATTTGAGATTTCATTTAGAATATCTAAAGGTTTTGATAAAATCAAAAGAACAAACATAAGTTCCAGAACCCTTATCAATCAAGTCTTTCTTGACTTGGATATCAGTAATTTGGACACTAATGAATAGATGAGGATCATCTACATGAATAATATTCTCATCAAGAATCATGAAAGTGATGGGAAATTTAAGGGAAAGATAAGTGTCTATTATTTCATCAATGTTTATGGACATCTCTTCACACTATTATAATATGCTATCTCTAGATCCAGATAAAGTTTCTTTGAATCATACTAGAGGAGGATAAAATTTCAAAAAAATGTTCCATAAGATAATTATGATGATGTGGAGAGGTTCTCATAATCTCAATAAATGGGATTTGGGATTGGAGATTAGTAAGCTCCATGATAGGATTTCACTTATCATAATCCATAAGAAGATTGTTAGAAAGAGGTGCATAGTGTTGAAGGAGGTCATAAGAAGAAAGAGCCAAAGTATAATGTAAATTATGTTAATAAGAGGAAGAAGTTTTAGTAAGAGGATAAGTTGGTATATTATCTTGAGAAGATGAAACAATTGATGTGGGTTGGTTTTGAGAATTGATAGAGGAAGTGTTAATAGAAAATTGAGTATCATTAGTGTTAGGTAAAGAAGATGGAGGGATGGTAGAAATAGTATGAGAAGTGTTATCTAAGGTAGGAGTTAGAATTGGTTCATAAAAATCTATAATATCATCTTTCCCTAACTTATTTAAGTGATTTGGATAATAATCTTAGATAACATCAAATGTGTGAGACAATGGAGGTGTGTAGATAGGTTGAGGATCAATAAAATCAACCACTCTTCAAATATTATTCATATTTACCACATTCCATCTAGGATTTGGATCAATAATACTTTTTATATTATTGGTAGAAAGGGTGGGCTTGTCTTGGGTATCTTGGTGATTCAAAAAAGGATATTTATAGATGGACAAATGATTATTAGCTTGATTCAAAGCTTAAGATTTAGTATTTATTTCATGGGATTTGAAAGTAATATTCTAGGATTGTTAGTATTTATTAATGATAGAATCATGGTCAAAATTGGGACCAAGAAGAAAATCCATAGCCAAATTATGAAGCTACCTACAAGTCTTATGAGAATTACCACAACTAACATGAACCAACAAAGTTTATTGGGATCATACAATGATTTCATAGGATGAGTGGAATCAAGTTATTGTGGTAGAGGCCTGGGTAGACATTTTAGTAATTCTACTGAGGATAAAGGTTTGTGAACATTGATTTCATTAGATGAAGATAAATGAGGATTTCTAAATTGGTTGGAAGAGGGAACTAGTTCCAAAGATTGGTTAGGAACAATATCTTGAATAGTGTGAATGATATCATAAGAGTCCATGACACCATCATTGGTAGCATGATGATTATTTTTTTTAGGTAATATATGAGTACATGTATAAGGTTGAGATGGATAAAATTAATGTATAAGTAAATATTGTCATTTAGCTTAGTTAATAGCCTCCTCTAAAGTATGTGGAGAGAGAGTCTAAACCCAATATTGCAACTTGGGAAAAAGAGCATTGGTGAATAAATGAAAGAGTTTATCATAGGCCATGTTATGTTCACATTTTTTGGATAATATCTTGCATAATTTAATTAAATATTGGTTATTTTTATTTTCAATTTGCTTACAATTGGTAAAATGTGCCAAGGTATTTTCAAGAAGATCACTAGTTTAGAACTCTTGGACTGGGTCATTTACTAAGTCTTCCAAACTAGTAATAGAATGAGTTTTAAGTTGATTGTACCAATATAAAGTATTGCCTATGATATTTTTGTCTAATATCTTGGTAGTAGAAAATGTATTTGATATAACCTAATATTTAGATAGATTTATAAATCTTTTTAGATGAAGAGTAGGATTAGTTGACCCATTATAGGAAATGGTAGGGGTGATACTTCCTATATAACTATTAAAAATTTGAGATGTAAGAGGCTAATTTTGAATATTCTTGATTGTATTATTAACCAAAGGATGTTGAAGGATGATATTACCATGGGAATCATGAAGAGGAGGTGGGGGAACATTTTGATTATGCATGCCCCATGGCATCTATTGAAGGTAGGTTTGAAGATGGATAAGTTAGTTTTGCATTTGAATAATGTGTTGGCATTGTTAGCTTTAAAATAATTAATTTTATTAATAATTTTTAGTAAGATTTGATGGGTTTGAGTTGTATTTTTTAAAGTATTAGAATTGGTAGTAGTGGCTTACGTACCACTATGGGTGTTGATAGGAGCTTGAGAAGAACTATTGGAATGTGAAGCACTAGTGTCATAATTTACTTATGTGGTAAGAGATGGATAAGTAGATAGATGAGAAGTAATAACACTAGAGGCATGATTACCATGGGTAAAAAATGATGCACTAGTGGAATAATTGAGAAGATCGGGTCTTGGAAGAGGCCCACTAGATGTAGAACCTACCAAGTTACTGGAGATACTCAGCATGTAGGTATAGGAAATCAGAGAAGAAGAAGTCATAATATGAGAAGGGGTCAAAATAGAGAGAAGAGGCTAAGAAGAAAAGAAGCTAGTATCCCCAAATCAATGTGAGAATGTGGGATAAGGTGAATGAGGCTCTTTGGTTTGACCATTAATCATGAGATGGTAAATGCTACAAGGGTTCTTTCCTTGATGTTGAGGAAATTTAGAGATAGATAAAATCATTTTAGGTGTATATTCTAATCTAGGTTGATCTTCAAGTGAGAAGAGAAGATTATGGAGTGAAGAGGATTGAGGAGGGGTCCCATAGATTTTTATGTGAGTGGTTATATGAGTATTAGTCTCATCCAATAGAGGAGCCATAATATTATTATGTGAGACCCTATGAGGGTTGGTAATAATCATCATATATGTTGAATTCAACTCATTCTTGTCTTCAAAAAATAATTTTATGATGAAGGAAAATGACTAGATAAGGAAAAAATGATGCAAAATCAAGGAAATAGGAAGGGATAGATAAGATTATATAGTCAAATGGGTTGACCTAGTACTAAAAATAGGTTTTATAAGTTGAGAAAACAATGATATATAATCGATAGGGTTGGCTTAGTACTATATCTAGTGGGGTAAAAAAGAATACTAGGTCCACTGAGTTGACTCAATACTATAAATAGGGGAAATAGATAGTCTATAAGACACTGTGTTGAATAGAATGCCAATATATTAAAATAAAAACAATTTTGAAAGCACCTTTGAAATCAAAAAATTAATGGAAAAATACAATAAATAAGGTCAATGAGAATGATCTAATTGAGTCACACAACATAAAACCTTGCACCAACATTGGCCAATGCAAGCTTTTGCAATACAACATATAATTAATCAAAGAGAAAGTGGTCAAATTGGAAATTAAATGATAATTGAGAGGTCATAGTGAATGTTTTTAGATTATTTAGTGTTAATTTAGATATGATAAGGATGTTGGCTAAAAGTAGGGAACTAAAAAGCAATCTATGGATGGTTTAGGATGTTTAGGCTAAAAGGCATCTATGTTGGCAATGGTACTAGCTTGGTATCAGGGCCTACTCCCTCACTTCACACATCATAATAATAAGTGTGTCAAGTTATTAGATAATATATAACATTAACCACATTTTTATACTTGGTTAGATAACCAAGTCAGCTTCTCCCTTGGTGATTAAATCCAAGTAGTTAGGACTTTCGTAGAGAATTTATTAAATGAATTTTGAGTTTATGTGATTTGGTAGTGTGTGAAAAAATGAGAAATAGTGAAACTAGATGGTATATTAAAAAACTACCTAATTAGACTATGTGATCTATTCTAAGCATGCAAGCAACTAAAAGTGAAAGTGTGAAGTAATTACTAGCATATGTATGTTAATTCCAACTTTGGAACATAGTACAATGTTGGTTTAGATGATAGTGTATGCATACATTACAATACAGAGTTGGTAGTGTCATTATATAATACTAAAGAAAGGGTCTTTAAAAAGTATGTTGATAGTGTCGACCTAATCTTTTAGACAAAAGATAGAATACAAAACTAGGTTGACCAGGCCGACCTAGTTTGTTGTATAAGGCTAGTTTTAAACACTATAAACTATGAAAAATAGACTTGTAGTGAATAATATAAATGATAGAGAAAGAGAGAAACGAACCTTGTTGGGTTAGAAGATGTAGAGGAAAGTGAGATTTCTATTGAAGTGCCTTAAATATTAATTACAAAGTCTACAAATTATGTCTATTGGGTCAGCTTAGTTCTATAATTTTCTATTTTTTAAAGCTTGTGAACATGACTATACCATCTTAGTCAACTTATTATGTTTTTAAGAAGTTATCTATATTACCATATAAATTTGGTCTACCTAGTATGTTTTCTATAAGTCTATGAGTGTACTCTATTGACTTGTTTAACCTAGTAGCATATTTGGAAGTGAAAACTTGTACTATGTCAACATATTTAATCTAATAAATTGTATCTAGTGAAGACCTACACAAACATAATAGAGTAATTTTTATGTGACTATATGTTAAAACTATGCACAAAATTTAGAAACTATACCATCACTATCAGCCTAGTATCACAAATATAGAAAAATAATTAATAAAATGATAAAATAATGAAAAATGTGAAATAAAACCTATAAGGGTTAGATTCATGTCAGGTTCACCAAAATATATGCAATCAAAAATGCATAGATTCTATAAATCAATCCTAACTCAAGGAAGATAAATCCTACTTACACTTATAATTGGGGATACATTAGATAATTGGGAACACAACCAATATGTGGATCCACTAGACCCAATTAGGGGATCTCTTATCATAACAACAATACTGAGGAGGGTTTTAAAGCCTCTAGTCAAGCACAATCAAGTAATAACCCTAACTAATCCCTATGTTTTCATATTCACTAAACTAATAACAAGTAAAATAAATTCTAATCTACTTCTCACGAATTCTTGTGGCACAAAGTGGGGGTAATAAAAAAAAGGTAAACATAAATAGAAGACATATACTCATATAAATGTATACAAAATATTAATCATGGAAGAAAAGTAAAAATGTATATCTATATACTCTTATAAAGGAGTAAAAAAGTTAGGAATACTTACCTTTGAAGATGAACCTGTCGAGCCTTAATCTCTCCCTTGGCAAAGGTGTTTTGTAAGAGGTTGTTGTGATATGTAAGGATGAAAAGGATAATTCATGTCTAGGATACACAAACTATCAATTCATACAAAAAACTTATCCATAAGACAAGATCCATATCTCCAAAGAATGTATGAAACCCTAAGCTTTTTATTCAAGTAGATTGGTGGATATGTAGATGTGTAATAGATCTTACTTATTCTTTTCTTCTTTAAATAATGGTAAAATTATCTTATATATAGGTGGATTTAACCCTAAGCCCTTCCAAAATTTTTAGTCGATAGGGTTGACCCAATTGACCTAGTACTATTATGGAAAAAAATTCACTAGGTCATGGGATAGGTTGGCCAAGATCTAACCTAGACCCTAAATGAATTTTAGCCACAAGTGTATAGGGTCGACCCAGTAGACCTAGTACAATAAACTATTAAAAGGGGTATTATATGAGGAAAATGGGGATGAATGGTGGTAAATTACTAGAGGAGTGTATAATAAAGAAGAATAAGCTTAGAGATATGGTTTTTAGGAGACAAGTGTGTAGATAACAAGTAGTTAAAGGGAAAACAATATTGAAAATCACCAATGGTCTACCCACCCCTTTACTGGTGTACCCTTTAGGGAATACACTTATATAGATTTATACTTGATGGATTTTTACAAGATAAAAGGAATCAATAAGTTATAAAATTTTGAAAATATTATGTGTATACGTATTAAACAATCCAATGGAATATTGGAAGTGCTTTAACATAATAGAATTTTGAATATTTGGAAGTAGGATTTATGTGAATATGTCTTATAAATATTTATTATTAATATAATTTATCATTTTTGAAAGCATAGTCTTATAGTGAAGCACATAATCATAAATGGACTTATTGGTTCCTTATTTGAGTTTAGAAATTTGAGCATTGAAGAAATTTTCACCAAATTTGATAGAAAATTAATGTAACAATTGGTTAGTAAAAGGATGATAAACATGTATTGATTAAAGATGAAGGTCATAAAACCATCAAAAGGAATATTACTTGATGTTTCTAGGAAAATATTTGTTAATAACTTATCATTAGACAAGTAGTCAAAACATATTGCATGGAAGGGTCTAAGATATTATACTATGTCACATTTACCATCAAATGGTATAAGTGTAATCAAATAATTTTTTTATTTGAGTGGTAAGATTTCTACTTGAGATAACCTACTCCTAGATTAGCCCTAGACCTATCCTAGAGCATTTTATCAAACTTTTATGACCTTTGAGCAAACCACATGCATCCCTAGTCGACTAATACATAGTCTCAAACCTCATTTCTATATCTTGGCCCTTCTTGCCCAGTAACTTGACAAATGGACATTGGTGTCACATTAAGTACAATAGAGCCACATGGCACTAGTTTCCCCAAAATGTTGTTAGTGTCGTTTGCCCCAACTTTCTTGAACATATATATTTTCAGAAGTAAAACCCTCCTAGGGTTGGCCTAATCATATTTTATTGTCCAAACAAGATACAAAACACTATAAATACACAACTTTTATACTTATATCCACTAAATATAAATTATATGAAAAATACCTTTTCAAACACAGAACAAGTTAAACAAAATCAAGGTTATTAATACCTACTCTACCCTACTTATGCATAATACAATTTATAGCTTCCCTAAGCTTAGATTTTTTAGATTTCCAATCTCAAGCACACTAAAGGAATTCAAGGCCATTATCATTCTAACATCACTTTCACTTGCACCAATAATTGGGTGGGAAGAACTACATTGATATTGATCCCTCTTTAGAGTATTGGTATGTAGGAAACTATCTTCACAATAGGTTGTTGAGGATGTCCATCCTATCCTACTAAGGATAAAAATTTTAAGATCATGCCTTACTTGGAAAGAGGATTAGGTTTAATCATAATTCATCTATTATAGGAATAATATAGAGTTTCATACTTCATGCATGTAGGAACAAAACTTAGAAACACAGTCATAGGTGTACCCATAATTTAGGAGTAGTCCTACACAAAAGACATTAGTGTAATTTTTAAGACATTAGATCCACATGGAACTACTATAAAATAGAGTATCTGACATAGGGATCCAGTTGATCAGACTCAAACCTATTTGTAGCTCAAATTTTAGCACTTAGATCTTCCATATCATGTGTTTTCTAGATAAGAATTTATTTACACATATTTATTACTATTTTTAAAAATTCAAAGCTAGTTAACATCTATAAAAAATTAATGGTCATTTATTACATCATTTCACTAATTCATATTACTCATCCCTTTAATCAAATATAGGATTTACATAGCTAAACCTTAAAAGGTTAAAACATTTGGTGAACCTGACTTACTCCAAATATTCTTTAAAACCCTAGTTCTACATAGGGTTTAGTTTTTCCAATTTTTTTGCACTAAATTAGGGTTAAAAGATTCTATTTTTTTAGTTTTTTGGCATAATTTATATCATTTAATAAATCTCATATTAGGGTTTTATTTATTAAAAAATTAATTTAATTTTTTTCAAAACCAACCTAATTCAAAAAATCCTAAACCTAGATGCTCTTAGGGTTTGTATCCTTTTTTAATTTATGATCAAATTTTAGTTCCAAAATATCATATTTTCTTTCATATTTATTTTTTACAATCTTTCTTAGGTTAATATTTTTCAAAAGTTCAAAATTTATAATTTTTTCCCTAATCTCCAAACTACATTGTTAGAATTCAACAATAGATTTGATGAGATCGATAATAAATAATTACAAGATTTTTTCTCCAAATAGTTAGATATGCAATATGACTTCATCATTATTATTTAGGAAGAACTCCAAAAAAAAAAAATGGTCAATATTTAAATCCCCCATTTACTAATGGTGTTACATCTATAGTGGGGCCAACTCATCTAGCACAGCCTAAAATTGTA
This sequence comes from Torreya grandis, assembly GCA_037957365.1. NCBI lineage: Eukaryota > Viridiplantae > Streptophyta > Pinopsida > Cupressales > Taxaceae > Torreya > Torreya grandis. The sequence goes on along the minus strand of JARHVA010001282.1, from coordinate 1,086,272 downwards.
ATTCAATAACCTTGAGTGATAGCTACACCTCTTGTGGCTAGTTACTCAACTCTACATGTAAAATACCTTATGCACAAGATTTATACTCTATAGAATAATTTGTTACATCTTGATAAGGGAGACACTAGGCTATCACATGCCTTAGATTCTAACATTCTGTTACATACAACTTTAGAAAATCACATAGTAGCAACTCCCTTGGCATCTAGTTTTGTGGTACCTAAGCTTACATTATATGATGACAAGGGTGACCTAGACTACCATATCAGATATTTTCATGAAACATGTTTGGACTATGTGTTTAATTATTGTCTTCTCATGAATTTGTTTCCATATAGTTTAAAGAATTATGCCTTAAAATGGTTTTATGATTTACCAAATCAATCTATCACTAAATTTATTCCTTTGGATGACATGTTTTTAGCATATTTCTCTATCAATATCAGTGACAAGATGTCATACACCTAAGCAACATAATTGAAATAAAATTCAAACGAGCCTAGTGTAGACTGTCTTATGATACAAGACTACATTAGTGAAATTGACTATCCCCATGCCATACAAAGATCTTCAGGACATATTTAAACAAAGTCTTTTACCATCATTACACAAAGCTATCTTATTTAATAAGCTTTCCACATTCACATGGATCATAATAAACTATTAAGAGTTAAAATAAGCCTGATCCACTAATAATAAGAGTGATCAAAAGGCCACAATCAACATAACTTCTAAGCCATCTCCTCAATCGGTTTTATCCACTCTTCAATGTTGAATCTTCTTGAACCTTCTAGAGTCACCAGCATGGGTTTTATAGTAGCTTTTAGAATGGAATGTTATACCTTTCCCTCTCATAAAATATGTTGATATGACATAGTCTCTTCTAAATAACTTTGATTCTATCACATTCTACAATTTTCAAAGGGTACAAGATCATACAATAAATAGATGTATAAGCCTAAAACATAAGATACAATATTTTGTTGCAAATAATATTATTGATGTGGGCACATTCATAGAGGTACCAAAAGCACAAAAACATAGGATAAGGAATCAAATATATTATCAAATCCATTTCAAAAGCACACAACAAATGAGCCAAGGATCACATCAGATGTTTACTATACATATCAAGAATATCTACCACTAGCTTCATATCATACTATTACAAAGGAGGAACACCCATTACATAGTATTATTAACATGTACCATACTATAGTTCAACCTAGATCACTCATCACATTTCTAGAATAAGAGATTGTTGATGATAATATAGATTTACATGCACTCTTTATATGAACATACATATATCATCATGTTATCCAAAGTGTTATGGTTGACAAGGGGTCAAGCATTAACATGTGTACTATGACACTTTTGCAGCATTTGGGGTACTTAAAGAAGGATATTTTTTCCATAGACACAATAATTAGTGGTTTTAGTGGTCATGTTTAGAGCTCCATCAAGGATATTATGTTTCTATTATAGGTTAAACCAACACATATAGCTAATCAATTCTTATTAGTACCTAGTACATGCATTTTTTTATATGTTATTATGTAGGCCATGGTTATAGAAGCTATGATCCATCCCATCTATAGTTCATAGATTCTTGAAATACATACATGCAAATCAAGTGGTTAAGGTTGAGGGTCTCCCATATGAGTATCCTCTACCTATACCATTAGAATTTATAGTACAATTACCAATTACAGTTCAAAAACCATTACCGTATATAACATAGTTATAATTTATAGCTTAGAGCACAATTCCTATGCATATATCATAGAGGTTAGTAGATCCACCATTGTATGTGAGGTCTACATCTACAATATCAACATATATAACTCTCACATAAAGACCATTATTAGAAAGAGCCCTATGTCAGAGAGATGTCATTGTCTCTATAAGGCCTTCCTCCACTCAGTTTATGCTAAGATTAGTATTATTGAGTTCTCAGGGTTCTCAACATAGGAAACCTATGTCACCTACAACCTCTTTTATTAGATGAGTTCTTAAGACTCATATAATTCATAGGGTATAACAATTATTGCCATAGATTCATAGCACCACTACAAATATAGATACAAAAGCAAATTTCTAACTACAATAGATTATTGGGTCATAGTTTCCTTTTCACATAGCATGCATGATCATAGTTCCCTTATTTGACAAAGGTCATAGTGATAATGAGTCTCTGATGTGACTCATTAGTTCGTATGGTTCTTACCCTCTTATACATACTTTATTTTATCTTGCTCATTATACGTAGTTTATTTTAATTTACTTATACATAGAATATATACATAAAACATAAAAAAAATATAACATGCCAAAACATAAAAACATTCAAATATTACTCAAAAAACAAAAAATATATACATTGTATGCATTACTATGTTTACATTTCCTCTATTTTCTAGACACAATATATGATAGTTATCTTAGTATAATTGGTTTTATCATACATACATGATTCCCTTATTCTTGTCGAGTACTTGTAGATTGCTTATAGGACTTAGGTCTATTACACTGATCCAAACTACTATCATCTTCCCATTGGGGGAATATACAACAATTAAGGGTTATTCATTAGACAAATTCACCCACTTGGGGTAATCTTATATAGATTTTTTATTACCAATTTATATCCTTACATTATTTAAATTATAGTTTTTTGCATTGATATATGTTGATATTGATCGTCATTACTCATACTTATATTTTTTGTCGATTATCACTAGTTTACACTCAACATATGTAGATATTAGCTCTGACATAGATTTGTACTACATTCATGCATGATTTCATTTCTATCTTTCCTATTTTAGACTTTATTATATTTTTTATGTTTCTTTTATTCGAGTGCATTTTAATATGCCATTATTCTTTAGCTCTACACCACTTCTATTCACGTATGCATTAGACATGTGCCCATATCCCTTGTGTTAAATTTATTAATTGTGTATGTGGACATTTGAACATGTCATTCTATGTGGCTCTAATCCAAATTTCTTGTTCCTTGTGTATGTGGACATTTCAACATGTCCTTATATGTTTTCTTTTCTTAGATTCAGTGACATGTGCCCATGTCTTTTGTATTATCATCCCTTAGCCAATTTTAAATGTCTCATGTGTTTTTTATCTATATTTTTTTATATGTCATGTCTATGAGACTTTTATTTTCTTGCTACACATACTAGTTATCAATGCGATGAGGGACCTCATGCATCTACCCTTCTTACTTGGATGTCGTGATAGACATCATGCCCCATACCCCTAGGTAGCTACTAAAATTTTATAATATGCACATTTATTACATATATATTAACACCCTTGTGCAATTTTAGACACAAAATACATCTTACATTACATACCTATGCTTATCTTCTCTTACATTTCTATGTTATGTTTGCACATTATATTAGATTATCACATAATTATCATATATGCTCTAGATAACACACATTTTGTAGAGTTGTTTATTTTGAGGTTAATTTTTACACAAGTTTAACAAATACCCTTAAAAATGGGGGAATTCACAATAGTTTGTCATAGATATCAAGTTCCTATATTGCATTTATTGAAGATTTTTCATCACATAGGCTTAGTTTCATAAAATTAGACACAAGTAAAACATAGGAAAAAATAGGGAATCCAAAATCACTATAGTGACTCAAATTTCAGACCAGACATATATTACCACCTAGATATGGAAAATAACACCACATGGAACTAATGTACAATATTTGGAACTATTGTTTAGTAACCATAGTTTTAGGATAATTTAGATTAGCTAGAATAATACACTAAGTATAATATAGGTTTACATAGATACAACTATAAGTTTGATATTTATGCTCATATTTTACTTAGATTCACACTAGTTCAACTCAAATTAATATCAATTACTCATATTAGGGGAATCATGCATGACATGATCATTCCTATATTTAGTTTAGGTACTCAGATATACTCATTACAAGTTCATCCAGTATCATTATGCTTAGATATCAGATTGGGGGCATGTGCATGGAACATTATTTCCATATACTCACATACACATAGGTTGATCAAGTAGAATAGAAAAATCCATTTTATTCTCTAAATTGTATACACTTGAAATCATATTCTAAGTTGTCACTAGTTTCATTCCTTAATTTATTTGTAGTGGTTGGCATTCTCAAGTGGACCAGAGGTACCTAATGTACCCATGTGGCCGTGGAGCCAAGATACATAGTTATATATACATAGTTAGATATTTCTAAAACTTTGTGTAGTCTAGTTTGTAGATGCATCTGCTACACATGGGTGGGAAATGATGGAGACATAACCTACTTGAGTTCTTAAACCACCCACATGAGAGGGTTGGACACACTTTCAGTCCAATCCATGTTATTCACAAGTCATGATGCACCAAGTAGGGGTGGGAAATGATGGAATCAAAACCAAATTTAGTTCTTAAGACAACCACACATAAGGATTAAGCAAGATATTAGTTCATTCTAATCTATTCAATGATTTTCTCACTATATACATGCACACACACAAGATATCACCAAGTTCATGGATTGATTCACTTAGTCAATGAGGTATGTTATTTATTTTATTCTTTCCCATCTCTTTGCTTAGTTTTACATAGTTACTTCTTTATTTAACATAGTCTCTTACTTTTCATATATCTTATGTAAGGACTAATTTATGAATATTTCAATTTTAGGTCATATTTTGGATCATGCTTCAAATACGTAGACCCAACTTCACATACTCAGACTCAACTTCACATGCTTCACTTCTTAGGTAAGTCTAAGTATGCTTATTTTTCCTTTCTACTAGTCATTTTTATTTAATAAATTTATATCATAAAAGGGGGGGATGTAATCACCTGAAAGTGGTATTTGAGTGATAATAATGCTACTTGAGACAACCTATTCTTAGCTTAGCACTAAACCTATCCTAAATCATTTTATCATAATTTTCCAGCCTTTGTTTAGTCTATAGGTATGCCTAGTCAGATAAAACATGGTTTCAAACCCTCATTTCTAGATCATGATCCTTCACATCCAGTAGATTATTTCATGGACATTAGCACTGAATTAAGGACACTAGATCCATGTGTCTGTAGTGTCCCCAAAATGGTGCTAATGACCTTTTCCTTAACATTTTTGAATAGATGTATTTTAAAAATTAAAACCCTCCTAAGGTTGGCCTAATAATCTTTTATTATTTTCACAAGATACAAAACACTATAAATATATGGCTTTTGGACATCTATCCACTAAATGGAAATTAGATGCAAAATACCTATTCAAACATAAAACAAGTTGAATAAAATAAAGGTTATTAATCTTTATTTATCCCTACTTCTACATACTACCATTTATAACTACCTTAAGCTCATATTTTATAGACTTCTAATCTCAATCACACTCAAGGCATTCAAGACCACTATCACTCTAGCATCACTTGCACTTACACTAGTATTTAGTGGAGATAACTACATTAGTCTTGATCCCTTTGTAGAGTACTAGTATGTAGGAAAATATCTTCATAGTGTGGTGTTGAGGATGTCCAACCTATCCTAATAACAAACGTACTTTTCAACTCATGTCATAATTTCAAGGAGGATTAGGTTTTGCATCATAAATCAACTATTAAAATCATAATACAGAGTTTCATACTTCATGTGTATAATAATAGAATCTTGAAACATAAGCACAAGTACACCTATAATTTAAGAGTGATCATTCATAGAGGACACTAGAACCATATTTGGGACACTAGAGACACATGGTGGTACTATCCAAGTGTGGAACTACTATCCAAGAGAGGATATGACATAAGGATCTGATCACTTATACTTGTTTGTATCTTAGTTTTCAACACATAGATATTTTGTATCAGGTGCTTTCTAGATAAATCTTTCTTGACCCATATTTTTAGAAAGTCAAAGATAGTCAAAATATATAAAAAAAATAAGTGGTTATTTATTACATATTATTTCACTGATTTAGACTACTCGTCACTTTAATAAAACAAAGGATTTACATAGTGAAACCCTAAAATGTTAAAACAATAAGCTTATATGAATAAAATCCTCTAGGTAATGAATAATTGGAAATATATGGGGCCAAAATACTATGAAATAATGTTTTAGAGTTTTTTAAATGACCCACTTAATGATAACCTTGGTCCACTTGAAAAACTTGACATGAAAATCAAAAATTTATTATACAAGCACTTAACTGGTAGCCATATTATATTGATTATAAAATATGGCACCGCATGAATTGTTACAAAATTATGATATGAAAGGATACCCATATATATGAATAATAAACCATGTGTCTCACATAATATGTAGACTATGTGTAGACATCACTTGTGTAGCCATAGGTGTAGACTTATGAATGAAAGTAGTAGGAATAGTGATTGAAACACTTATTGTGGGACCCAATCCTCTGAAAGGTAGATTGACATCATTTAAAATTTCATCATTTTGTTCCTTATATGTGGTTTCCTTATTAATATTTACATTTTTTATTTTTATAATAACATTCAAGATAATATATATGGCTTTACCTTTATTGATAATTATTTTCCATGAAATATAAAGTGATTATATATATTTAGGATATCACCATTAATCTAATTAAGATTTATCATACCATGATATTATGATTTTTTTAACATAATCTTCATAATAATTTTCATGTTTAGGTATAACATCATTAATAATATGTTCATTTAAATTAATGTGTTCCCTATCATTATTTGTATAAATAGAAAAAGGAACATAATTAACTAATTTTGACCATTTTAGTTGGTATAAAAACATAGGATTAATTCAAAATAATACAAATATGATCAATTACAACACCACTTAATCTATCACTTTGGTGTATGGGTAAAGGATATTTAACCTTCATATATGACATATAATATATTCTTAAAAGTACTTGGAAAATTAAAGGTAAAGGATAAAATTTCAACATTTTTGCATGTGACAAAGGAAAATAAAAAAATAATATATTAAATTCAAACCCTAATAGAGGATAAATATGAAAACCTAAGAAAAATTTAAACTTTAATGTAGGAGGAAACTTAGGGTATTTTGTGCTCAAATCCACTATCAATTTCATTAAAATGTTTTTTATTTTACACATAAGTGATATAAAATAATGGAAACTATGCACTAATTAGATTAATTAAAATATGAAAATAAATGTACTAATCTAAATTAATATTTAAATTTAGAATTTAAAAATTAAATATGTATTCAACTTATTTGGATTGTTTATCACTCATAAAAGCTGTCTTTGTAACTAAAATCTATCTATAACTATATTTTTAATTGTTAAAACCTAACATAGAGGGTGAAGACCTCTCTAGATGTTGTATGAATATTTTTACTCTTGTAAATATTATACTATCTAGGCATTATCTCAAATATCCCTATACATTATGTGGGTTTGTAAATCTTGAGACACCTACATTTATGCCTTAAAATGATTCTTGTGTGTGTGTGTGCATGTCTTCATTCATATATGATAATGTTTATTTTCCTTATCTTCCATCCAATCCATAATTATGTATCCAACCACAAGATGCATTTATAAAGAGGTCAGTAGCTTAGGATTGACAATACTAACCATTCCTTGTTGATTTTTTAAATGTTGCCTATGTTCCAATAATTTTAAGAGGGTTCAAATAATACATAGTTCTCTCAATTATGTGTATGTGTAACAGCATGAATAATATAGAATACAATGTAATGTTTTAATATATAACACTTGGCACCATGAAAATTTGAATTTTTATATTCAAATTTGGCTCTATATACTTCTATAGGAATACTACTTTATTTTATTTTCAAATGTGTATGCATTTTTGATAATATCTAAATAGAGTGATAATTAATTCCTAAATTTTAAAGTAATTTCCTATTAGTGAGAAAGTGAATATATCCTTAATAATGATTGATATTTACAGATAAATTTTAATTTATTACCAATATGATCAACCCATGAAATGTGGATAGGAAAACCTAATAGAGACATCCCAATTTTAAAAATATATGTTGAGTGCACATGGGAATTACTAATAGAGGTAGAACTCAACAATAATTGGTAGTGTCTATGAATTATCTATAGTCTTAAAAGTTTAAATAAGTTATCTCAATATGGATAATGTCTATTTAGGATTGTGATATGTTATTATATAGGTTAAATTGATCATGAATAGGTGTATCCAGAAAATATAGGTGGTCAGGATAATACATGTTTAGATGGATACAGAGAAAGTGTGATCAAGATTCAAATGTATGAAAAATGTCAAAGTACTTAAAAATATGTCAAATTTTATGTTTCCAAAGTGTCTAATAATAAATTTCGATGTCTAAAATATACATTAGTTTATAAATCACTCCCCTCGCCTTTTCCTCTTCATCCCATGCAACCATACTTCTCCTCAAATGTGTCTCATTTGTCTATTGCCTCCAAGATGATATATTGAACTATTTTCACATTGACCTTTATCTCTTCTACATTATAAATATAATCCCCAAATTATTTTTATACTTACACCCATTTATACTTCTTTTGTGATTTTATTTTCAACTTTGTGCATACTATGGTCCTCTAATAAAGCTACTCCATAGAGATCATTAATCTTATCTTCTACTTTAGTTATCTGATATTTGGCATTATATTTATAATCCTTCTAGTATATTAATGGTTTTATATGTTTGATATTAATTATACACACATAAATATCATAACATGGGAAGTTCTACTAGAGTGGGACTAATATTTTAAAATAAACTCCAAATATAACTAGTTATTATCCTACTCTAAATTGTAAAAGAAAGGTTACAATGAAAAGGGGAAAGTGAAATAAAATAAAAGAGGTCATAATCCATAACATATTAAATTAATTATCTATATTAGAAAACATGGAGCTATTGAGACATAAACAATAGTGAAATGAACATGGTGTAAGGAACAACATATAATATGTGAGATATAACATATATGAGATTATAAAATAAATAGGTTAGCGAAGGAATTGATCAATACAAATACTATTACCAATTTCAAGAGATTTCACAAAAAATTCATTCCATTTCATTAAAATGAATGATATAATTATTGCATGATAAAGTATCTAAGGCTTAGACACTTATTACAAGAAAACACAAACTTAGATAGTCCAAGGAAAACTTTTTATTATCAAAAGATATCATTATATTTATATAATGGAAATAAAAATTCCCATCTATGAGTAAAATATTAGAGGATATTATTTACATACATTCCTAATTTTTCAGTATTGTAGTTAATATTATGTAGTTAAGGTAGATCTCTAGACTATAGTTATATGTAATTTTATCCTCATAAATTACCAACATGGTCTATCTTCCTACTTTGAATCCATGTTTGTACTTGATATAATTTAATAACACCAAAAATACCATCCTTTTTAGCCTTGCATTAAAAATTCAACCACCATATGAAAATAGTGGCTTAGTCATCCTTAGGGGACTATTTTAGATATTGATTATGTATATAAGGATGACATAGGTGGAGATTTTATGGCACCTTACCCATATAGTTGATATTTTCCTATGCTAACATGTAACCAACATAATTGGATGAGTTTAATTATATGTGTTTACTAATTTAACTTTAAGGTTCTATAAGTTTATTAATTTTTTGATTGAACAACTACAGATTAGAAATGAGAGAGTTGATGTAATTGTGTGAGTAATTTTTAAATGTTGGTGTTACCATTTTTATTAAAAAATATCTCATGATGTGGATCTTTGGATAATCAAACTACTATATATCCTCTTGCAAGCATTTAAAATATACCTTGCATCCATTACATAGCCTTATTGATTTTTCAACACTTAAAAACTATGTCAATTGAGATTTAGACTAGGGAAAAAATAGACATGTGTCCAAATTCATCAATATTAAATAAGGCATTATTATCCTTCAAATTGATGAGATTATAAATGGAATTGATAATAGATAAATTGGAAGAATATATTGTTGATGTGAAGTAAAATTGAGATCTAGTAATATGGATTTTGAAAATTGTATCTCTTTAAGATAATATAAATAACTTTATTCTAGAAGCATTTATGGCTTACCAAGCTATCTATGGATATGAATCATAAGGAAGTGACATAAAAAAATGTGTTTCCAAATGAAATACTATTAAAGAATCTTTTATGACATGCATATTATACTTATAATCCAAAAATTATAACCCATTTTAAGTTAACCATATAAATTATATGGGAATAACTAAGTTAAATACTTAGAGAGTGAATATTTTTAATGTAGCATTTAGAATATACATATTGAACAATTTTGACCCCCAAGGTCAAAATGTCAACCCCTATAGGTGGAAAATTGAGTTCCATGTTTTAATAACCTTTTCCATAGTCCTTTACATGCCTTAGTTGTCTTTAATTAATCTTTACAAGGTATTATTAACATTTTATAAGGTTAACTACCACATATATCACCAAGTATTAAATTGGTTAAAATTTTGATTTTGAACAATTTGAAGGGAGTTATGGGCACTTATACAGACTTGTGAACTCATATTCATGAAAAAAAACTTTTAAAACGTGTCCTTTCCAATTATATAGGTTAAATACATGTTTTTTTATATGGGAAGGTTATAAAATTGTATAAATTGATTTAAAACCTCCATCACTCTCTTCATAAGCTTGCAAGGTCAAAATTTAGGTGGATGGTATAGATAGAAGAAAGGGATTTAAGTCATGATTTTTTGGCCAGAGGAGGGGGTCCTAATAGGATTTCATTTTGTATCAATAGTTTTTTGATTCATTCCCTCTTATTTATGCACAATCTCTAAGATGATAGGAGGTCATTATGCCTTGTCCATTCAAGTAGGGTTTGATGTTGCTTCTATTTATTTACGTTAGAATTCAATGGAGAAGAATGGTTTTTAAGGATGTTTTTAGAGGTCAAATAGATCCTTTCAATGGAATTTTCATCATATAATTAAACTCCATGAAGTGTATTTAACAAGAGGAAAGGTGCCTTAAGTGTGTGAGCATATCACCCTACTACAAGTGTGTTTTGGTTTATTTGAGATGTTTGTCACCTTTAGAATCTCCAAGTACCTCAAATTTAATGGAATACCTCTTGATTTCATAGGATTAATGTGTTATTACCTTGGCAGGTTATCTTTGTCTATAGTCTCCAAGTGTCTTATTCTTTATAAATCATGTATAGTCTATGAGTAATCTTCTATAAGATAGAAGTGTAGTTTAGCCCAAATAAAAATGAGAAACCATGAAATCACATGATAATATCACTAATAAATAATACTTAAACTCAATAAAGGATATTTAATCCCAATGAACCCTCTAATGAGGGATTTAGACAAGTTTCATTCACCTATAGGTCTACAGCCTTATAGGTGAGCATTCATTAAGTCTAAGGTTTAATTTTGAAGTTTTAAAGGCATGGATAAGGGTGAAATAGAATAAAAAGTACTAAGATGACCTTTATATACTCCATTTATATCACCAAAATCATGATGAAGAGACCTAACCTCTATGCATAAACTTTGCATTCAAGATGACTGATACATGATACTATATGCACCAAATGGATAATTTGAAGTGGCATAATGTTGATAAAAAAATTAATTGTATTATAGAGAGGGTTATAATAATTGTAAAAGGGTTGATATATTTTTTAATGATCTAAACTCAAATATTTATCTTTAAGAGGTTATTCAAGAATAAAAAAGGCTTATAGGTAAAAGACTTGTAGGTATTATTTTGAATATAACCATTTATTATATAGAAATGATTTATTTATAAACATAAATACATATAAAATGAGGGTAAAAATAAATGAAAATACTCATGAATATATCTTATCAAGACCAACCTTCAAGTTCATGCTTACTCTTCCTTAAAAGGTCACTTACAACTAGGCTTATAAAAGTGCAAGAAAAAGATTATATGTTAATGAAGCCATGACATCTTGAGAGTGTCAAGGAAAATTTATAAACCTTTAGACTATTAAAAATTCTTGAATTTGTCTCACTATCTACATTTAAGACCTTTAATCTCAAAAGGAATTCAGTCACCTTCATGATTACTCATAGGTTTAGGTAGAGAAGGAGAGAGAAATGCATGACATAAAAGGTGTTAATAGTTTGTAGGAAGACAGGATGAAAGTGGGAAAAAAATTAAAGGATATACAATTACATTCAAGTATAAATTACCTAATTTTAATGACCAAGTTTCAATAATGATATTTAAGAGGTTCTCAACTACCACCTACTGCCAAGAGGTTTCTATGTGTGAACAGTGACAAGAGAAGATGTGATATCAACATAAGGTTTAAAGTTGAGATAGGTAAGGAAAATGTATTGAATAATTAATACTTGAGTATTAATTTGAGAAACTTGAAATCTATATTAATGGCTAATTATAGTGCCATATGAAATCCTAGTAAGCCTAAAAATATACTCTATAGTCCTGAGTATGTATGAGAGAGACAAGGGGTGTTTATGTAGATTTGAGACCTTGAGAAGATTTAGAAGGTTAAAAAGAGAATATTTAGTCTTTAATAATTTATAAAGGGTTACTTAAATGATAATATGCTTCAATTGAAACCCCAAGATATAGCTAAGACCCCAAAATGCATACCTATAGGTGGACTAAATAGTCAGGTTATCTTTTAAACTTGTAAAGAGAGAGATATTGTGAATTTAGAATGATGTCCTAGGTGGTAATAATAATTATTGAATAAATAATGACTCATATAAATAAATTTAAAACTATATTTGTGATTTATTATCAAAAAAGGAAAAATCTAATGTGGAAGTTGAATAGACTTACACGTTTTCTAGACAAATCAATCTAGTTTAAAGTTGAAAAGAGAAGGTAGAACACATATAAAAGGAGGATTGGAGTATAAATTCGATTATTAAAAAATTTAAATAGGTCATATAGGGCCCAATTTACATATAAAAATTTAAATAAGATATGATCAAATACCAGTTCACCAAAACCTTGCAAACATAGTCAAGCCTATAGGGTTACTTGCCTCGTAAGAGTTTTTTTATTATTTTGAAAGAGTTAAAGGCCTATGATAATTTTATTAAAGGAAAAATATTTTAATATGGTTTTATATTTATATTATTATCTCATTTTGATACTCATACCCAATATCTAAACAATGGAAACCATGTCTAGTCTTACACAACCTAACTCACACCTAGGCCTACTTACCTTGGCAAATGAATAATATTTTATTGGGATGAATATAAGGGGTATGAGGGGATGGTAAATAATTTAATATGGGTTTAATATTGATTAAATAACTCCAATTATCCATTATACTCACCTAAAATGAAATAATCAATAAAAACCCTGCCTAGGCCTGGTAAGCCCAACATACATAGATAAATATATATTACATTCTTGAGAAGGGTAATTTGGCAAAGGTGACATGAGAGTTTGATCGAAATGATTAATTTAAAGTTTTTAAAAATTCATAAAATACCAATCATGTATATAAAGGTAATAAAAGTGTCAATTTGGTCTTAAGACCTCTTTGAGTTCCCTTATGCATGACTATCCTCCAAGACTAGGTTTATCTCACCTGTTGTAACCTTAACCTAATGGATGGACTAAGTGGTTTTCAGGATTGGTAGTGTGATATCCAAACTTAATTTTATTTTAATTTTTTTTTTGTTTATCCCATAAAATTTATGAACAAATCTAATACTATCAACCCATATCTAATGGCATGATTATAGACTAAGAGTCAACTTCTCACACTTAGAACTGTATGGTCAAGATCCATGATGACCTAATATCCTAGGGATAGTTGAGGGGGATAATACACTTTAAATTTTTGGAATTTTTTAAATATTTAAGGGGATATTTTTTATTAACAATAATTAATAACATGTCATTGAAAACCCTCCTAAAATCCTTGTAGTGACTAGTCGAGAGAAATGATCCTCTAAAGCACATGACATGACCTAGGTTGGCCTTGACACCTCCTAGACATCATTTAGGAATAAAATTAAGATAAATTATCATATAAATCACATTAAGTTATCTAGGTTGGCCTTGAAACCTCTTGAACATTATTTATGAATCCAAGTAGATCTTCTAGGTATACTTTATTTGTACTTGCAGTTGTATAGATTGAAATAAATGCATTATTTTGCATGGTTTTTAGTGTTGTTAAAGAGTTTTGAGTAATGGATAACTTTAAAAATATTATAATAGGTTAAATTATATTTATTTCATCTATTAAATCCAAAAAATATACATAGGTCATCTTAGAAGTGATCAAACAAAATCCTTTTTTTAAGGCAGTCTCAAACATGCCTAAAATGAGATTAAGTTTCAAGGTCATTTGATGGTTCTCATATTTCCATAGGGTATTAAGTCTTAAAATTTTAAATTTATGTTGGTGATATCCTATGGAAAGTGAATAAAATTATTTTTCATTTTTTCAAATGTGTGGGAGAGATCTAGAGCAAAAAATTAGGCTTATAGGCAAAGAGGCCTAATTGAACAGAGAGAGAGAGAGAGGCAAAAAGGCACTTCCACTTAGATTCAAGGCATGAAATTTGACATGAAATTGTAAATCCATATTTTTTCCTCAAATATGTGATCATTTTCTCAATAATCTCTATACATTATTCTACGCAAAGAAGTTTACATGGTTTTAGGGCTACAATGAATGAGGCTAAATGAGGTATTTTGGTGTAAAATGAACTCTTAGGGGTAGTTTAATAATTAAAAATGAGTTTTTTAGGTATTATATTATTTTAAAATATCATACATTGATATATAATTAATTTTATAAGATGAATTCAAGTTTTGAAACTTGTAAGCGAAATTGGCCTAGTGAGATGAAGAGACTTCTAAATACCTACCAAGAAAATGAAGTGATGTGTCAAAGGAAACCTTCAAATATCAATTTAAATGTGTCAATATAAGATAAAATATGTAAATCAACATGACCTAACCATAAATAAGGTCACTTGTCATTCCACATGCTAAAGCAAAGGGTAGTTTTGGGGAACTAGGCAAGGTGTCAAGAAATGTTTGAATCTTCCATGGAAATTGGAGTAGAAGAGCATCTTTAAAATACTAAAAATTGTATTTGAAGACCTGATATATAATTTTCATACCTTATTTTTGTTTTATCTCCTTTTGAACACTTGTTTATCTCTCTCTCTCTCTCTCTCTCTCTCTCTCTCTTATGACCTTCTCTCCTTCTCTCACTTTCTCTATATATTGAGCCTTGATTAGCTAAGTTTATATCCTTGAATTGAGTATGGTGAAACACTAACCATTTACATAATTTTATCAATGAGAATATTATGGTTTTACCTTATCCATGGACTAGTTTCAATATGCATGCTTGATTAGTTGATCTTTCTAAGTGATAGTCTTACTTCCTTAGCATGCTTGTCTTTATTTAGAATTCATGTTTACCTTAGAATCCTTTCTGTAGGTCTCTTGAATTTTAAAAATAAGGTATAAGTGTTTAGTGATTATTATTTTCAATAGTGTCATGTCATGACCTCTTGAATATTCCTCTTAGATCAATCACTCTTCACAACATTCATGAGAAACATTGATGTAGAGATAAAGATATGGATTAGTGACATGTATAGGTTAGTCTCTTTATTAAAGTACATTTGTAGCTGGTTATTAGTGGTCAAATCATATTTAGTTATTCACCTCCATTATATTAGGTTTCTCTCCCTTTTCATAACAAGTGAAAGATAAGTATTTGAGCCTAAGTTATTCATCAAGGGGAGCTAGTTGTTTAACCTAGATATTCACCTCCCCAATAGGGTACCCATAACCTTGAGGTGTTTCCATGTTACATAAATTTTGGAAGGATTGAAATGCCTTTAAAATGGTACATATTATATTGATAATAGTTTTATATTTCATAATGGTACTAAGATCCAAAGTTGTGGAAGAATTCTTAGTGTTGTTCTTCTACTTATCATCCTTTGGAGGCATTCAAAACATCAATGGTGACATTTTACATGATCAGCTAGTTCTATAAGCCCAATCACTCATTCAAAGAAAGTTTTGTTTCATTTCATTGTCTTGATAAGGTTTTTATGGCTGAGTTTGAATTATATTTCAATTTTATGCAAGTTGGTAAAGATCTTCAAGCCTATAGTATTCCCTATCAGTATTATGATAGGCCTTATCAACCTCACTATGATCCATATTAGTCTTATGATCCTTATCAACCTTGTCATGAGTCATACCAGTCATATGAACAACCTTCTCAAATTTAAGATGTCCCTAGCCACTTCTTAAATTAGTCCATTTCAAGTTTTAAACAAACTTTGTTAGGATATGCGAGGTACATGGTAGGGCTTAATACACAAAGGGAATATGGTCAAAATATCCCTAATTATCCCATTCATGACACGGGAGATTTAATGAAGCTAATCAAAGAATAATGGGCACCTATTGAGAGAGAAAATTGGCAAAAATCTCAAGTGATATTATGGATGTAAGTGGTCTCATTCAAAGTATTGAGGATAAGCTAAGAAAGAATGAAGAAAAATAGGTCCAATTCTATCATCCTTATGTATCTTCATACACACCACCTCAACCTTCATATATGCCACTAATTATTCCTAAAATTACATTTCCAAGTGAAATTCCAAGAGTTCCAAGTTCTTCACGTGTTCCTCAAACTTAACCTTCTTGGAATTCAATCTAAAAGAGAATTAAAAATAAATAAAAGACTATTAATGAGTAGCCAATTTTTGAGAGCCAAGATTCCACCTCTCTTCCTCAAGAACCCTCCAATAATTTCTTTAAGACTCCAAGATGGTATCAAGTGCTGAAATCATGGAGTAAATAAGGTGAGACAAGTATACATTGGTGATTTGAAGTAAAATAAGAATCTAAACCTATGCAAGTCTTTCCCATCCCTCCTCAAAATACCTTTTGTATCTCATAGCATCCCTCTTGTCTTCCTTATCTTCATGAGGCCACTAACCACCTTCAAGGGAAGTTATTTTGATAAATTATAGATAAAAAAATTGAAGATATGGATTTGAAGATGAACAGACCTGGATAAATCTAAAATATGGAGTTTGAAACCAGAATAATATTTGTTCCTACTCAATATCCATTTCCCTCTCCCCAAGAACCTCTAGATTGTTCATCTTGGAGGTCCATCCAAGAATGTTTTCAAAATAATAAGGAGGCTCTAATTGATAAGATTAAAAATCAATTTATAGTTGTTGAAGAACCTCAAGAAGTCTATGAGAAAGATGAAGTAGTGGTTGAGAGTAATGAAGCACGTACAGATCAAATGAACTTACTTTCCCATCAATATTTCTTACAAGATCCTTACATTCTGAAGACAATTCATGAGCTATTCATCATACCTCATACTCCATCTACAACTCATGAACTTACCCATCACCCTCCCACCACATCCCTTCTTGATGAGGAACTTGTCCTATGTGAGGTAAGTGAATAAAAAAGAGTTGTACTTGAAGATGATGAAGATTATTCAAGTGAAATTGATGAGGAGATCTATATTAGTACTCCTCTTTGGGAAGATAAATAAAAATAAATTTTCAAAGAAGAGGTTATTAGAGATGGTCTTGATGGTGTGATTCATGAAGAAGATTCAATTACATCTAAATTTTTTGAGGTTATAGTTGGTACTGAGGTTGAAATCTCTCTAAACAAGAAAACTAAGGTCTTGAATGATGTTGGCATAGTTCATAATGAGAAAAAAGATAAACTTGAAGAAGATTCATTTCAATCACCTTATGATTGCATAGAAAGAATTTAAACTCTTGACAAACCTATGGTTCTTGAGGAGAAAGAGGAAGGTACTCTTCTAGTTGGTCTTTCTCATATTGATCAAAGAGAAGATAATAAGTATGATTGGAAACAATACGTTTAGTCTCTTCAGGACATTGAACAATATATGATAATTGAATATAATGATACATCTTGGAGTGAGTATGAAAATCTCCTTAAAGAGTTTGATGAGCTAATAATAACTTGTAATAAGTATGATGTCATTTAATATGTGATTGAGGCCCAAAAAGAATGATTAAATGGAGTATCATTTGTTGAATTTTTAGATAAGGAGCATCATGTGAAGTATATTAAAGTAAAAGATGGTTTCGCATTCATATGTAATTCATTTGTATTTATTTTTTCACTTAAAAACATGCCAAGAAGATTGGTATTCAAAGAAAAGATGAAAGCAACAAGACCAAAGCTCAAAAGTCAGTTATTTCATGCCATTATTCATCTCATGGAGAAAGAGATTGTAAAATCTTCCCCTTTGATCTAGGAAGAAGAATTTTTTTTAGGTTAGTTGTTTATGGATAGTTTTCTCATGTTGTTTATGGTGTTCCCTAAGTGATTGATAGCACATGTGTGTGTTTGTTTCCTTTGCTTGGTGTGTGTGTGTGTTTTTTATGTGTTTGGAGGTCAAATCAAATTAAATTTTTATGGTTAAGTTATATTAGGTCAGAAATTGAGTGAAAATTACTCCATTTCCCAATGAAAGGATAAGGATACTAGTCTATTTAGCATAACATGCTTGTTACCCCTGTGAATCACCAATTTATTGATTAATTTTGACCCCATAGGTCAAAATTTCAACCCCTATATGTTAAAAATTGAGTTTCATGTTTTTATAACCTTGTTCATAGTCTTTTAAATGCCTTAGTGGTCTTAAATTAATATTTATAAGGTCTTATTAGCATTTTTTAAGGTTTATTTAGAGAAACTAAAGTAAGGTTTTGTTATGGTATTGTAGTGGTTTATCCATGTCATGGAGTGATGAAATTTTTCCAAGAGGTGTCATAGGTTTTTAGGTGTACTTTAAGGTCAGTTTGTGCCTTAATTAACTTATACAAGCAATTCATGATGTTTTGGAGAAGTTAAGGTTCTTTTGTGGACTTTAAGGTAGTCTTTTATAGAGAAAAAGATTATTTTTACTAACTTTCATGTATGAAAAATATTTAAAATTCCAAAAATACATAAAACACACTTTATAAGGAATTAGGATTAGTTACATAACTTCCACATATGTCATCAAATCATGACTGGTCAAAATCTTGATTTTCAACACTTTGAAGGAAATTTTATGCACTTGTATGTAGTTGTGAACTAATATTCAAGAAAAAAAACATTTCAGAAGTGTCATTTCAAATTATAAAATTTAAATACATGGTTTTTTTGTAGGGTTAGGTTATAAAATTGTAAAATTTTATTTAGAACCTCAATCACTCTATTCATAAGCTTACAATGGAAAAACTCAAGTGGATGGTACAAACAAAAGAGAGGCAGAGTTGAGTCCTTAATTATTTTCCATAGGAGATGGTCCTAGAAAGCTTCCATTTTATTTCAATAGTTTTTATATTAATCCCTCTTCTTTATGAATAATTGGTAAGAGTGATAAGATGTCACTATACCTTGTCTATTCAAGTAGGGTCTTATGTTGCTTCTATTTCTTCACCTGAGAATTCAATGGAGAAGAATGGTTTTAAGGGATTTTTTTAGAGGTTAAATATATCATTTAAATTTTATTTTCATATACCAATTAAACTCCATAAAGTGTCTTCAACAAGATGAAAGGTGCCTTAAGTGTGTGAGTTTATCACCTTGCTGCAACTATGTTTTAGTTTGTTTGAGATGTTTGTCACCTTCAAAATCTACAAGTGCCTAAAATTTCATGGAGGACCTAGAAATTTAATAGGATTCATGTGATCTTACCTTAACATGTGATATTTTTCTATAGTCTCCAAGTATCTTATTTTTTGGAAATCATGTACAATCTACGAATAATATTCTACAAGATAAAAGTGTAGTTTGGCTCAAATAGAAATGATAAACCATGAAATCACATGATAAAATAAATATTGAACAATTTTGAAACTCAATAAGGGATAATTAATCTTAATACACCCTCCAATGATGGTTTTAGACAAGTTTCATTCACCTATAGGTCTACGGCCTTGTAGGTGAGCACTCACTAAGTTTAAGGTTTCATTTTGAAGTTTTCAAGCCATGAAGAAGGGTTAAATATACTCCCAATCACTCATATGAACTTGATAGACTCCAATAATACCACCAAAATCATGATGAAGAGACCTAACCTATATGCACAAACTTTGCTTTCAAGATGAATGATACAAAAGACTATATGGACCAAATGGATAATTTGAATTGGCATAATGTTGATAAAAAAATACATAATCTTATAGATAGGGATAAAATAATTTTAAAAGGTTTGATATATTTTTAAATGATCTAGACTCTAGGATTTGTCTTTAGTAAGTTATCTAATCAAGAAAAGAGACCAGAAGGTAGTAGACTTGTAGGTACTCTTTTGAATAAAACCATTTGTTATGCCAAAAAATATTTGGTTAGAAACATAAATCCATATATAATTATAGGGTACAAATCAATTCACATACTCTTAAAGACATTATCTAGTTGAGAAGACTAACATCCAAGTTTATGCTAAATATTTCTTAACAGGTCACCTACAACTAGAGTTATATAAGTGTAAGAAAAAGATTGTATCTTTATGGAGCCATGAAATCTTGAGAGTGTCAAGGAAATGTTATAAACCCTAAAAATATGACAAAGTATTTAATTTGGATCACTATTTTACATTGAATACCTTGAATCTCAAAAGGCATTCAATCACCTTCATGATTACCTATAAGTTTAGGCAGAATAGGAGAGAGAAATTCATGATATAAAAGGTGTTAATAGGTTGCCAAAATATAGGATGAAAGTGGGAAAAACATTAAATGATATCCAATTACTCTCAAGTATCAATTACCTAATTATAAATACCAAGTTTCAAGAACGTTATTCAATAAGTTCTCAACTACCACTTGCAACCAAGAGGTTTCTAAGTTTGAACAATGGTAAAAAAAGATGTGATATTGGCATAAGGTTTGGATTTGAGATAGGTAAGGTAAAATGTATTGAATATTTGATACCTAAGTATGAATTTGATTAACTTTAAATCTAGATGAATGGCTAATGATAGTGCCATATCAAATCCTAGTAAGTCTAAAACTATACTCTACAGTCTTGAGCATGCATGAGAGAGAGACAAGGGGTGTTTATGGATATTTGAGACCTTGATAAGACTAATAAGGTCAAAAATATAATAATGAGTCTTCAATAATTTATCAAGGGTTATTGAAATGATCATATACTTCTATTAAAACCCCAAGATATAGCTAAGACCCCAAAATGCATACCTATAGGTGGATTGAATGGTCAAGTTGCCTTTCAAACTTTGAGAGAAGGAGACATCATGAATTTAGAGTGATTTATTGGGTGGTAATTATAATTAGTGGAGTAATAATGACTCATATAAAACACTTTAAAACTATCTTTGTGCTTTAGGATCAAACAAGGAAAACTCAACTGTGTAAGTTGAAGAGATCTAAAGGTTTGCTAGAGAGATCAGTCTAGTTTCAAGTTGAAAAAATAAGTTAGAACACATATAAAATGAGGATTGTAGTATAAAATGAATTATAAAAAAAATTAAGAGTTATTTTAGGGCCTAGTTGACCTAAATTAAAGTTTAAAGAAGAGATGATCAAAGACAAGTTCACCAAAACCCTACATAAATAGTCATGAACCTATAGGGTTGCTTGCCTCATGAGATTTTTTTCTTATTTTGAAATTTTTGAAGGCCTAAAATAATTTGAGGAAAGGAAAACCATTTTAATTTGGTTTCATATAGATATTTTGATCTCATTTGGATCCTTAGACCCAATAGATAAATAATTGAAACCATGTCTAGGCCTACACAACTTAACTCACACCTTGGCTTTCCTACCTTGGAAAATGAAGAATATTTGTTTAAGATGAAGAGAATGTGTATGAGAGGAAGTTAAATAATTTTATATAGGTTTAAAAGTTATGACATAACTCTAAGCATCCCTCAGACTCACCTAAAATGATACAAACAACAAAAACCCTACCTAAGCCTGGTAAGCCTAACATATAAAGGTAGACATATATTAAATTCATAATAAGGGTGATTTTGAAAAAGGTGACATGATATTTTGAGTGCACTAGTGAATTTAATTTTTTTTCACAAGTCATACAATACCATATAGGTATAGGAAGGTAAGAAAAGTGTTAATTTGTCCTTAAGACCTCTTTGAGCTCCCTTATGCATAATTATCATCCAAAACTAGGTTTATCTCACCTATTGTAACATTAAAATAATGTATGGAGATAATTTTTTTTAAAGGATGGTAGTGAGGTATCCAAAATTAATTCTTGGTCATCATATCATTTAAAAAACTAAGATCATCAACCCATCTCCAATGGACTAATCATAGACTAAGAGTCAACTTCTCACACTCATAATTATATATTGAAGATGAAGGGTGATCTAATATCCTATGGATATTTTAGGGGGATATTAAACTTGAAAATTTTGTCATTCATTTAGGAGTTGAGGGGATAGGGTTTATGAATAATCATTAAGAACATAAGTCATTTAAAACCCTCCTAAAACCCTAATAGTGACTAGTTGAGATAAATGAGCCTATAAAGCATATGAAATGACCTATGTTTCCACTAAAACATAATGTAAGTTATTTATGACTTCAATTAGATCCTATAAGTATCTTGTTTTTTTACTTGTAATTGTACATACTACAAAAAATGCATTGTTTTGCATGGTTTTTAGTGTTTTACAAGAGGTTTTAGAAATGTATAACTTGAAAACTATTTGAATAAGTCACTTGACATGTATTTCATCTATTCAAGCCTAAAAATTTGAATAATACATCATATAAGTGATCAAACAAACTCCATTTTTCAAGGTAGTCTCAAACATGCCTAAAATGAGATTATGTTTCAAGGCCATTTCATGGTTCTCACACTTCCACAGGGTCTTAGGGCATAAAATTTTACATGGAGGTTTTTTATATCCTAGGAAAAGTGAATCACATTATTTTTGGTCATATAACACTTGTGGGAGATATATGGAGTAGAAAATTAGGCTTCTAGGCAAAGAGGCCTAATTGAGGAGAGAGAAAGGCATAAAAAGGCACTTTAACTTAGATTTAGGGCATGAAACTTGACATGAATATGTAAATCCATACTAGTTTCTAAAATATGTTATCATTTTCTCAATAACATTTGTAAATTATTATAAATAAGGAAGTTTACACGTTTTTAGGGATATAAGGAATGAGGCTAAATGAGGCCTTTTGGTGCAAAAAAAAATCTTGGGTGAAATTTGAGACTTAAAAATGACTTGATGTAGGTATGATAGGATTTTTATATGTTATAAAATGAGATATAACTAATTTTTTAAGGTTAATTCAAGTTTTGACACTTGTAAGCAAAATTGGTGTAATGAGATGAAGAGACTTCTAGACACCTACCAAGAAAATGAAGTGATGTGTCAAATGGAAACTTTAGAGATAAGTTGAAAGGTGCCAAGATAAGATCAAATATGTAATTAAACATCACCTAACCATTAATAATTATAATTGTCATTCTACAAGCTAAACCAAAGGGAAGTTTTGGAGAACTAGGTAACGTGTCAAACAAGGTTTAAAACATCCACACCACTTAGAGAAGAAGAGCATATTTAGAAGTATAACACTCATATTTGAAGACTTGAAATGGAATTTTCATACCTTATTATTTTAATTCCTTTTGTAAACTTGTTTATCTCTCTCTCCTACACCCTTCTCTCCTTCTTCTCTCACTTATTTATATATTGAGCCTTGATTGGAAAAGTTTGTATACTCCACCTAGGTGTGGAGAATCCCTACCCATTTGCATCTATTGATTAATGAGAAGAGTTTATTTTTAGCTTCTCCATGGATCAATTTAAATATGCATTATTAATTATTTTATCTTGATAAGTGATAGTCTTTTTTTCTTATCATGTTTGTCTTTGTTTAGCATTCATGTTCATTTTAGAATCCATTTAGTAGGTTTCTTGAAGTGTCAAAGTAAGACGTAAGTGTTTAGTGAGTAGTATTTTCAATAGTCTCATGTCATGATGTCTTGAATACTTCTCCTATATAATTTACTCTTCACAACCTTCATGAGAAACATTAATGTAGAGAGGCATATTTGGATTAGTGTCATGTGTATGTTAGTCTCTTGATTGAAGTTCATGTATAGTTCATTGGTAGTGGTAAAATCATATTTGGTGCATCACCTCCATTATAATATGTTTATATACCTTTTCCTATTAAGTGGTATATTAGTGTTTGAGCCTAAGTGATTCATCAAGGGGAGTTATCCAATTAACATAGAGATTCACCTCCCCAGTAGGGTACCCACAACCTTGAGGTGTTTCCATGTTACATAAAATTTGAAAGTATTGAACTACCTTCAAAAAGGTGATAATTTTATTGATAACCATACATATTCATCCATTTTATTCTTATTTTCCATATGATCTTTTTATTGATTCATACTAGTGTTCAATTCTTTAATCATATCATTTTCCTTCTTAAACCACCTATATAAAAATGGTGGTCTTTCTAGACATAAAAAATATTTGTGTCATGTTTGTCTCCTTATTTTGTGATTGAATAAGTACTTCCTTTAATTTTTCAACTTGTTCCTCACATTCATTCCTAGTTTCATCCACCTTTGCCTTTAATCCATGTTTCACTTTTTCCAATTTCCTCTTCCTCTTCTAAATTTTGCTATTTATCTTTCTATTATTCCTCAATATTGTGCTACTTATCACGTTCTTCCTCTATGAGATTTATTTACTTATATTTCTCTCTATATTATATCCTTTTAATTTTTTCTTATAAATTTTACACAATATCCTTCATTGGGTTGTCCGTTTGTACTAAAGCTATGCCTAACATTTTCTTAATGATATATTCCAATTCAAAGAGGGGATTCATCTCATCTATATGAGTTAAAACCATAGCCATGGATTTGATTTATTAATTTTGATTATCAAATATCCTATTATAATTACAATTCACATCAATTTTACTATTTATTCTTTAATTATAGATTCCCCTATGAGTAATTTATCAAGGTCTAAGTCAATCTTATATAAATTCCAATTTCACTGCACTGACTCTCTAGCCAGTTATGCAAACCTATAAATTTATTATTGAACATTAATATTTCATGAGTCACAAATGATGTTCTCTTTTCCCTCTTCTAATTTTGTCTCCATGTTTTTACCTTCTTATATAAGTTTAAATGTTGGAGCTATAATATATGCACCCAAAAAAATAGTAAATATTTTTATAAACATCATCGTTTTATGCACCCAAAAAATAGTAAATATTTTTATAAGCATCATCATTATCTTCACATTTTTTATGCTCCCCTTTAGTTATTAAATCAATTAATTCTTATTAATTCATGGGATCTATAGCTAGCTGGTGTTTTGATTCTTCACCTTGCCCATATGATGCACTCTCTTTTAGGAATATATAAGTGGCTTATGACTCAAACTCATCTTTGATAGATGTCAAGCCTGATAAACTTTTATTATTTGTATTTTATTACTTATTTGTACTTTATTTATTCATGTTTTTTAATTCACTATTTGGATTCTTGGAAGCTTCTATAATATCGTTCCTTGGTGGTATATTCTTAGTAAGTTTTCCACACACCTTATTAATATTTTTTTATATAAATAATTATGTATCTACCCCTTACCATTTATTTTATACATTTTTTCCTCTCCATCCTCACCGTGTGAAACATATACTTTAAATTTCCATGCTAAAATTTCATTGATCTAGGTAGGCTTTGCATAGGCAAGGCTTAATTTTTACAAATTATGATGTTTGAACTCATTCATGACATATTATTACATGAGATTTATGTCCAAACTATCATCTTCTAAATATTCATCTTTGTCCCCAAGTCATTCCTATTTTATAAAAATATATATCTTTAGTCTATCTCTCATTATCAATATTATCTACTTAGATATATACCCACTTGACCATAAGAAAACTAACCAATTACCCATCTAATTAGTTTTTGGACACTACATAGGGTACCTTCATCTTGAGATGTATGTATCATCTTTGTCCTTAATATTTATCAGTGTGAAATTATTTATCATGAAAAATTAAACATAATCACTATATTCATCTAATAATTTATTTTATACTCTTGAGTTTATGCAAAATGCTAAAACCAAAATTTTATACCACTGATTCATCATATTACTGTGTGTGTCATTTATCTTTTTTGCACATTTATGCATGACATATTTATCTGTTTGATGTTAGAAAATTATTTTTTATAGGGGAAAAATGGGAAAATTTATTAATAGTGAATAAGAGAAATAGTAACTCTATTACATCAAGAGGTTCCTTTATTGAAGAAAAAAATTAATTAAATGGAAAATATATACATTTTTCACACTCAATTTTTTTTCATAGGGGTTTATATAAAGGAAACTTTGTAAGGATCATCAAATATGAGAGAGTGTTAGAAATAGAGAATATTATAGAGAAAAAAAGAAAATAAATACAATCAAAAGTAAACTGAGATCCCACTTTGAATTTAAGAGTGAAACTCACAGGTGAATTGTTATTTTAACATTGTATGGTTTAATGTTGAGAAATAAAATGGAATAACATGCATTAAATAAAATAATAACACATAACTAGTACAAATAAATAGAGAGACACAAAGTCATCACAGATATGTATTTGTATTCTCTTAAAAATAAGAATAAAATCTTATTTTGAACTCTCTTTATGATTTTTTATTGCAGTGCTAAAAATCCCTTTTAAAATGAAATATACTCTTATTTATAATGGATATGAGGGTGTAACTAGTTTATAGATAAGTCATTCAAATTAACTTTATATTTTGATATTTTAATTTATCACCCTAATCATATCAAAGGTGAAATAATTCCATTTTAAAGTAAAATGAAATTATAAAAATTGAAACAAATAAATAGAATAAGAGAGATAAAATGAAGTTCACTTAAAAAGATGAAGTTGTCTTGGTTGAGTATCTTTTTTAATTATTTGTATACATCTAATTTAATCTTTAACCTTTTTTGAGTTTAATCTATAATTTATAAACTTAGTTACAATAATAATAATTCCTTATTGTTTTGGGATGATGTTTTTATATAATTAAACCATCCATGCATCCATTACCTTTAACATTTCATCAATATATTTGAATAATTTGTGGAGACATTATATATATATATATATATATATATATATATATATATATATATATAAAGGGCATAATGAGTGTCGCTCTACTTATTCATTGATTCCATGTTAGAGGTGATTTCCTTGAACAACTCTTCTTTTAAAAAAAATTGTATATTTTCCTTTAATTAGGCTACTCTACATGGTTTAGAATCTTATCTATTCATAAAATAATAGTAAAAATGTTCTCAATTCCTTTGATTCTCATCCACAAAATTATGAATAATAGTAACAATGTTCTTGTTATTTTATTCGTCTTGTCAATTACACTAAGGGTAATAATATAAAGAGTGAGACAAATAAATTCTAGATTGATAACATAAAAAATTGATCTTAGATTAGGATTTAATTATATATAAAATTATATTGGGTTATACCAAACTTGATTGAAATTATCTCCTTGATAAAGTTGCACACTATCTCAGAAGTAGTACACTTCATGTAAATGGACTCAACATAATTTTTGAAGTAACATGTAGACATGAGAACATGTGTGTGATATAAATTTAAATATAGGTTAAATATTATAATAAATACTAAAATACACTATTATAATGACCCTTTGATCACTATTAGCATGGGAGAAATTGATACTAGTCCTATTCTTCCCACAAATTATTGATGCAGCTCACATATTGTGACCCATTCCTAAGAATATTTGAAAAGTGAGGGATAGTAATAAATATATCTCAAACTTTAAAATTTCATGATTGGTGTATAAAAATGGCCATTAAATTCTTGAATATAGAATAATCCAACATTTTTTTATTCTACTCCTTGCCAACACATTGTAGGAAGAAACAATTAATGCCAGTTTTGAAAAGAGTAGTATCCCAAATGATATATTTAGTGGATATTTAATTAATCACAATTTTTTCATCATTTAGGTGTTGAGGAAATTTTCACTATTTATTAAAATAGGAAATGTATAAGTACCATTTATTGAGAAAAATTAAAGGTAACCAATGGAATATATTCACACTCTTATTTATTTACATATTTTAATACAACGTTCCTTTAATCACTAGCCCATTTTTCAATCAACTAGAATATGCATATACCTCTAACAAACATGGTGGGATTAATATCTAGGTCATATTATTTCACGTTATCAATCCATCCTCATTTATTTGAGCCAAGTTCATGTAGTGTCAAGATAGACTTGACAGCTATACCAAGACAATTACTATTGTATAATAATCTAAGATATAATATCTAAACTGATTCAATACCTTGACAAATGTGTAGCCATTTTTCTTGATTTAAGATTATTTTATTCATAGTTTTAAATACATATATCATAAATTATATGTGTTATTATATCCATTCATCATTATTCTAAACCAACATGCATAAATGTGTGTTTTAATGAATAAATATAGGTGATGAAATCCTTCTTGACATTTAGGCACATGATCACTAGTGATTTGGTAATGGTATTATTTATTTATTAAAAATAATTATTTACATCTTTTTTTTTAATATAATTAAATATTTTATTTCATCATATTAGTTATATGCCTTATCAAATCCATAAAATTAGGTAAATAATGAACATCGTGTTTCAATGTAGAAAGAGAGTTTTTAGATGAATTAAACTCTTTTTGGATCTATTTTTCTCCTTATTAGGATAATACATGAACTAAAAGTTTTATTTATATAAATATAAATATTTATTTATTTGTATTCAACCATATACCATTATATTGGCATATTTTAGATGCTTTATCTATGTGTTCATAGTATTCTTCCCGCTTTTTTGATAATGCAATCAAGACCTAAAGGTGGAACACTATGATTTTATTTTTTCATGTTATGAAAAGTAAGATAATTTCACTTTTAATAATATTATTTAAATTTTTGAGACAAATACAAACATAGCCATGGGGTTGTGGACGTTATTTTGTACTGAATTTTTCTAATAATGTCAACTTACTTATAACTCGATAAAACATTGAGAATTGGAAACATTTCTAAACCTATAACTAATTTTAGTATTTGGTATATGATGGGAATACCATATTTATCATTTCATGAATCTATATTAAATTCTAAAAATAATCACAAATTATTATCTCACTATTTTGATTTTAAATAGGCATAATGTTAGTATTAGTAACAGTCCCTAGAATTCTTCTTTATGCTAGTTTTTGTAGTCTTGAGGTTGCGATAGGTCTAAAAAAATGTTAAATTAGTCTAAAAAGACATGAATAATATTATTCTAATAAATTTTTATTCATTTATTATAGAGAACATATCACATAGATTCTCATTCTTATCTTTAACTCGTAGCGAAACAAAAAAAATCTTCTTACTATTTATACCAATTTATATTAAAATATAGCATGAGGATATAATAGTTCACAAATAATACATATTTTAAAAAAATGTAATTGAATACATATAAATCAAAGACTTATATTCATTTCTAAAATTATTTTAAAGAGATAACCTATTCCTTTACATACACCTATATATATATATATATATATATATATATATATATATATATAGATTCAAAACGAACACAAATCTTTGCCTTCTTGACTTTTATCATGTTTTATTTGATTTGAGGTAAATGTTTAATCTTCCATTGTTTTACTTGACTTAGATTTCAAATTAATTATTAAAAATATATAAAATCAAACATCTATTTCATGTATAACTATTACAAACATGCATGAGAAATATACTTGTCAATATTCTATTAACACATTCTCATATTTAGACCATT
Organism: Torreya grandis; assembly: GCA_037957365.1. Classification (NCBI taxonomy): domain Eukaryota; kingdom Viridiplantae; phylum Streptophyta; class Pinopsida; order Cupressales; family Taxaceae; genus Torreya; species Torreya grandis. The sequence continues at coordinate 1,056,247 of JARHVA010001282.1, read as the reverse complement.
GTATCATATTGAGATGAACTATTCTAATGAAATGAATGCTTTAATATTGATTTACATCTATAGTTGGAGTTTCTCTAATATTTTTCTCACTTGGGATGTGTAGAATCTTTGGTCATAGTTTTTCTCGATGTGTCATTTATCACTTTTCATTTCTTGTGCACCAATTAGACACCGTTTTAGGTTTTAAACTATGTATCATATCAACATACTTATATTTATGGATTTTTGATAGGTTGAAGTAACTAGGAGGATGTCATTTATAGGTTTTCACCTTCCTGTACCAACTCATAAAACTTTCACACAAAATTGTTGTTAAATATAAAATTGATCAAAATTAAAAAGTCACACTACCTTAATTAGGAGGTGACACCAAGGATTTTTTTCACCCAGTGCTAATTGGGTATGATATTGTAGTTGATGATGATATTGAGGAGGATGTTGTAGAGCTTGATGTGCTAGGATCTTATAGTTGGGTTGGCTAACAAACAACAAATTTTTATAGCTATTGTAATAGAACCATATTATTTGCTCCTAATATTTTGATGAGTTGATTAGGAGTAATGTATTTTGGGTAATTTTCAATTTCCTTGATTGAGATTAAAACATTATCTAAATATATTTTGTATGTGGTCAAATCAGTAATTACATCTCTTACCATGTTGAAGAGTGTTGAAAATTGTACTTAGATTTGCATGATCCCCTACATATCCTCATCTTCCATGACTGAAATGATTGGCCTATATTGTGATAATTTGCATTAAAATACTATAGTATTTTCCTCCACTTTTTACATATAACACTATGTTTATATGTTTGTGAATGTTCTACATAACATCTCCAACTCACATGTCTTCAAAAAACTCAATACGTTGTCCCTGTATTGTAGGAATGCTTGAAGAATAATATCCATTTCAGGATAATTAATTGCTCTCTTCCATAACTACCTTTGCATTATAAAAATTGGTGAGGTCATCCTTGTTTCTTTCAATGCATCATCAATTTATGATTTCTAGTGAAGTAGCTAAAATGATATATATATATATATATATATATATATACATACATATATACATATATACATACATACATACATACATACATACATACATATATATATATACATATATATATACATATATATATATACATATATATATATATATACAGATATATATATATATATATATATATATATATATATATATACATACATACGTACACACACACACACGTGTGTGTGTGTGTGTGTACGTATGTATGTATATATATATATATATATATATATATATATATGTATATATATATATATATATGTATATATATATATATATATATATGTATGTATGTATGTATGTATATATATATCTATGTATATATATATATATACATACATATATATATACATACATACATATATATATATACATATATATATATATATATATACATACATACGTACACACACAGATATATATATATATATATATATATATATATATATATATATATGTATGTATGTATTTATATGTATATAATCATGGATACATTCATTACTTGATCACATCCCTCAAGCAATTCAAATATAGCCTCCTTTTCACTTTGGATATTGCACACTTGTGTTTTGATATGCTCAAATCATTCCAGTTCTTCCTAATTATGTGAAATTTTAGTGATAAGAGATATTAATTGGAATGGATTAAACATAACCTAGCCCTTAAGACTTGCTACATAAAATTAGGCTAGGTTTCATCAATTACCATCTTGGCCTTTTTAAGGCACTGACCAAGCACATCCTTTTCCTATCATAGCTGGTTATTATCTTTTTGTATCTAACTAAAATTCTATGTGATGGATGTTTGGAATGTAAGGGTAACTTCAATTTGATTCTCAAAATTCATTTATGAAGTATCTAAGGTTTCTGATTGAGGCCTAGTGGATAAGGAAATATGTGTTTCTATTGTAGAGGGTAGTGTTGGTACTTGTCATAGCTACATTGTAATAAGAGTAAAAATTATGTGCCTAATGACTGGCACCTAAATATATGTCATGAAATATTTTGTGATGAAATTTTAATTTATATTTGAGACCTTAACCTATCATGTTTTATTTTATTCTACTTAACACATTGATGTATTTCTATAAATGTTGATTTTATTTAGATGTTATGATTACATTATTATTGATTTCTAGTTCTGATTCATCACAACATTAAATGATTATTGATTGAGTGATACATATACTAGATGCATTAAATGTCATGTTTAGTTCATAATTTACATTATTACTTGGTTAATTGTACCTTATTCAAATACTATTGATTTCCTATTTTTTGACTACAAGAATAGGTTAATGGGTTAGGATCGATGGTAGACTCTCAAAGTAGGGGAATAAAAGGTTAATGAGAATCAAAAAAATATTCTTATAGCTATTTTGGATATGATCAGGTTCTGAGCCTTTGATTATTTGTTGAGTCTTTTTCTATGTTGATGTATTGATTGATGACCATTCTATAATTTTCATTATTATTCTCACTTTATTTTAAATTGACTTATTACTATGCTAACTTCAACTATCAATTTTTTTGATGCTAGTATTGATTTCATCTCATACCTTGTGGTTATTTTTAGCCTTTTTTCTAGTGAGTGATCATCTTGGTATATTATTGAATAGGTCTTTGACTATGAATGGATTGATTGGTTATTTATTTATTTTTCCATCGATCGTTAGTGAGTCGTTGTTATGATTTTACTCCCACGTTCTTGATCAAATTCCTCCTTATTATTTTTGCACCATTATTTGGCTTGAACTATGATATTTATTTCTTGGCCAAGGGTCATGTTATGTTAAGGCCATTAGGGGTACCTTGACTTGGTCTAAGTATTTATTACCTTGGGGTAGAAATTATTCTATGTTAAATTTTATTTGGTTGTCTTTGGGAATTGGATTTAGGTCATGATGGAACAACCACCAAGACCCCAACATTTATTAAATTATCATATCACTTATAATTTTTGGTGGTATTATATTGTTTGATGTTGTTGAGTATTGTCATTGATGTCAAAGGTACATCTTGCATAAGATTAATGTCATTGAAAAAGTAAGCCTAGTTGGTAGTATGTTGATGTGCCAGGGGAATTAAGATAGTCTTGTCATTCAAGGATGTTCAATTATGTTATCATGAATTATAATTATGTTTTCTTGAAGGTACAAGTCATTGACGTCAAAGTTTCATAGGAAGCCCAGTCATGAGATTAGTCAAGACATGAAGAGGTATGTGCATGAAAAGGGATTAACATAGGAATTTGAAGGTTTTTTGATACTATTTTAGCATGAGATAAAACAATTTAAGCATTCATGAGAGTTTTAGGGTGAGCCTATAGGGGTAGGACCTTCAATCTAGGTTTCCAACTAGACCTCTCTTAGAACTTGCCTAGCCTAATAAGGCATGAAGATATTATTTCAAGCAATGTATGCATATGTGAGCATGGAAAAGGGTAATATATGTTTTTAAATAATTTTCACAAATTTTTAGGCCATGGTTTGAAGGAAATTGCATGAAATAATATTTTAGGCCTTCTCAAGTTCACAGAATGAGGTCTCCAGACCTGAAATACACTTAAAAATGTTCATTACCACATGTAACATCTATATGGGAACTTGAGATATTAATTATAGATGGTTAAAGTTCATATATAAGATATATATATCCATTGGTTTTAGATTTAAGGGTCAATCATTTATGAATAATCGTTAACACCAAAACCTATGTTAAACCTCCCTAAAACCCTAATACGAACTTGATGTGAAATATCTTATTAAAATAAACTCAAAATGGACTCAATGAACATGTATTAAACTATCATAGGTATCTCTAGGTGGTGGTGTTCAGTTAGATGAGAGAGAAAATGCCTAGATATAGGCTTATTTATTAAGAAGTTGTTATAGATATCAAAAGTTGCACTGGTCAAGAAAACCAAATAGATCATATAAGTAGCTAGATACTAATAATACATTAGCATGATGTTTTTTGGATATGGTATACCATTAAATTATTCTAAATTGGTCATCCAAGTTAGCCATTCATAAATAGTTTGAATGGTGTGAATAGTGAAAAACCCAAGCAAAGATGAGAAGATTGATTTGAGGGTCTCAACATGTCAGTTGAATTAAAAAAGTACATTAGGAGTTTATTTATGAATTTTAAGTCATGTTAATTCTTTAAATAATTTTTTTATGTTAGTTAATATGTTGAAATTTTTTTTCACAAGTTGACATGTCTAGTTTAGATAAGACTGTGTGATATAAGGTCAAGAAATTGGTCTACAAGATCAATATTTATCATTATAACCTATGATATTTATATTTAATAATTTTATATAGATATAATAAGACCATTTAAATGAATAATTAGTCATTAAAAGTATCCACATAGGTGTTAGAGGTCTAAGTCACCATGACTGGTCTTTGAGGTAAATTGGCAGTTATGAGTGAGTTAGTTATAGAGATGTTTTTGAGCCTTTGCCTCCTAAGTGAAAGTATTAAAATAATATATTTATCAAAATGATTTAATTAATAATTTTTATACATTTTTTTTCATAATTAAATATTTTAAGGGTGTTTAATATTCATTTTTCAAGATAGACTTTTGAGGTACATAGGCCTAATAGGGTAATTGGTCTTAAAGGAGATTTAATGGTATGAATGAAAGAAAAATGTCAAATAAAGCATGTATGAGTTAAATATAAGTCATTTTATAGGTTATTGAATTATTTTTATTTATTGGATAAGTCCATCTATGCCTAAGAGAATCAATATTTGATGATAAAAAGATAGACCTAATGCATTCAAGTCTCTGTGAGGCCTAAAATAGAAAAGAGACATAATTGAGTTATTGAAAAAAAAAAGGGGTCTAAATATAATTTTAATAATTAAAATGATATGATATAATACCTATTATATGGATAACCTAAGATGTTAAATGTGTATGGCCAACTAAGTGGTGTGTAATCATGAGTATAGTATATATATAAGGTAGTTTTAGGTCTATTTGAATGTAAGCAATAGAAGTAAATAAAATATTTATTGGAGAGAAGAAGGGTGTCTTGAATTGAGACCATAATATTAGATTATAGGTGTAATAATGTGGATTATTTGGTGTTGAGTCACCTATGGAGTTGGTGTTTCCTTGCAAGTTGGTGCTTGCTAAAGCTTAGTCAAGTGGGTGCTTGACTTCATTGGGGTTAGTGTTCCAAGTTGATTTTGTGATCAATATAATTTTATATTATATATTATAGGACATTGGTCCATTTTTTATGGATTAAATTTGGTTTTCTTCCCCTTGAGGGTTTCCTACTCATATATGTGTTCTATGTGTTATGTTCTTATTGTATACTCATGTGATTGGTTCTTTATGTATTGCTATATCATTGTCTTTATTTTATGGTTCAAAGAATGTTAAAGTACATGTGAATTAAAATTTTAAACACTAATTCAAACCATAATTTAGTGATTGTGCTTCCAAAAATTGGTATTAGATCTAGGTTATTTGAAGTAGTCCTAAATAGCTTCAAGGAGATCCTCGAAACATAAGCATGTTTAGTCATCAGATACAAGGAGGTTTATAAAAAAATAAGGATACTCTCTTTATTGGGACTAAATATGTATTTTGGATCATCATAATAAATAATTATCTAATGTACTTAGGTTATGACATATTGTAATCTATTTTTGATATATTCACTCCACCTTATACACCACCAACTAATGCAAAAAGCAAGAAGGTGAGTGAGAACAACTCTAAAGCAATAAATTCCATCTTGTTTGGTATTTATAAGTATAATTTGTCTAGCTCATGCATTTTTATACATCCAAAATGATTTGGTAAAAGTTGTATACCATCTATGAAGGAGACACCAAAGTTAAGTTGGAAAAATTATAGACTCACAAAAGTTAGTTTGAAAGCCTAAGAATGAAGGAGGATGAAAACATTTCATCCTATCTATTAAGAGTAAATGAAGTGGTAAATTTCATTAGAGGTCTAGTATAGAATTTGTAATAATCAACAATAGTATAAAAGGTATTGATATCACTAACATCTAAGTTTGATTAAAAGGCATCTATTATGGAGGAGATCAAAGATATTAACATACTACACATGGATGAGATTCATGGCATCTTGAATACCTATGAAATGAGAAAAAGTGATGGAAGACCTTTAAAGAAGGAAGATTAATTCAAAGTTAAGAATAAATGACAAGGTAGGAAGACCAAATATGATGTTGACATAGACATTGATAATGAAAATATAGAATCCATGTTTGTTATAAAACTAAGGAAAGGATCAAGTAAGTATAAGTTAAAGTTACCTTTAAAATGCTTTAGCTATGGTAAGATTGGTCATTTTCCTCTAAATGTCTTAAAAAGGATAAGATTAAGCATGATGGAGAACATGATGAACATCATGGTGATGATAAGAAGTTCTATAAACCTTACAAGATAAAAAAGGGTTTTAGGAAGTATGAAGGCAAGAAAGAGTCATTCAAAAACAAGAGAATTTTCTATACAAAAGAAGATAATAACTCATCTAATCTAAGTGACACTAGTACATATAATAGTGATGATTATAGTAATGACCATGATAGTAATGAAACCTTATTCATGGCTATATAAATATATAATAAATGTTTATCAAAAGGAAAAATCCTTATGGATGATGAAGAATTAGATGAATAAGAGGCTGAAGTGAACCTTGAGTTAGAACTGGTGAGTGCTCTAGAGGATTTTAAATTCCAAAGAAGGAATAAGAAACTAAGATAATTAGTTAAGATTTATGAGGATCAAATCAATATGTTTGAAGATATACTAAGTAACAACACCAATGAACATGAGGAGATCATCAAATAGTTGGAAAATTAGATTGAAATTGCCACTAAAAGTCTTAAGACTAAAGAGTAAGAATGTATCAAGTTTGGAATTGGAATGGAGTCCTTGAAGGTAGAATTGGATCAAGTAATAGTCAAGTTGAAGACACATCAGACATTTGAAAAAAGTAGTAAATTTCTTGGTGATATATTGAGTAGTCAAAGGTATCCACATGAAAAGACAGGTCTTGGGTTTAAAGAATACCAAAAAGAGAACAAGGATATTCAGAACTCAAAGACCTATGTAAAATATCTCAAATCTAAGACTCATATTGATCATAAAAAAGTTAAGAAGAAATTGAATCCTTAAAGAGAAAAATGGTAGAGGTGTATCATTCAAGCTCAAATAGATAATGTATGTTAAATCATTCAATGGTTATTTTTTCTCATGTTAAAAAAATGGATAGAGATCTATGGATTATAAACACTATACATGAATCAGTTCCTCATCAAGGAATAAGGTTAATGTCCATTAGAATAGTAGAGGTAGAATAATATGCTATAATTGTGATCAAAGAATACATATTGAAAGAGACTTAAAGATAAGGCACATGAAGAAGGTTAGTAAAGACAAAAAGATATATAGTCATACCATTGAGAAGTGGATCAAGAAGTTAGACCCTATGGACAAGGTGAAGGAGGAACATAAGACTAAAGATGAATAATCTATGCTAGTTCAGACTACCTTTCACATTCAATATGAAGAAATGAAATGGTATATATATAGTGGTTGATAAAGCCACATAGCAAGATATATAATCAAGTTCATCTCATTCAATAAGAATGTTGTAGAAATAACAAGATTTGGAGGTAATAGTACTGCTAATATAGTTGGTAAGGGTATCTTGAGTTTGTGAAATTGAAAGACCAAGATAGATAATGTGTTATATGTGGAAGTTTTTAAACATAACCTACTTAGTGTAAGTCAAATGTGAAACCAAGAACACAGACTAGCCTTTCATGATATAGGGTGTGAGATAAGGAGATCCAAATCAAGAAGGCTAATTGCCGATGCTAAGAGGACTGAGAATAATCTAAAGTCTTTAATGAGATCAATAAGGAGAGATGTTTTATGAGAAATAAGGATGAAAGTTGGATATATAACAGAAGGTTCGGTAACCTAAACATTGATAATATGGGAAATATATGCACTACAAAGTCTATAAAGAACATGCCTAAGATAAAAAAAACCTACAAACATACTTTATAAGGTATGCCAACATGGTAAGTAGATTAGAAGAATTTTAAAGTCTAAGGAGTACTCTAATACAAGACCTTTAGATTTAATACACACTAATCTCTATGGACCTACAAGAATCCAAATAATTTAAGGATATATCTAATTCATGTTAATCATAGATGAATACACAATAATGACTTGGGTATAATTCTCAAAAGAAAATTTATAATCTCTTGATAAGTTTAAGGCATTCAACGCTTTTATTGAGAATGATAAGAATGGAAATATCAAGTGCCTATAAGATCTGATAGAGGAGGAGATTATTAGTCTAATGAGTTTGATGACTTTTGTGAGGTCCATGTGATAAAGAGATAGTTATTTATAGCTAGGACACCTCAACATAATGGAGTAGTGGAAAGAAAGAATAGTATAGTCTAAGAGATGGAAATAATTATGTTAAATGAGTCTAGATTATCTGATAGATATTATAGAGAGGTAGTGAGCACATTAATATACATATTGAATAGATTACATATAAGGACTAATGGAAATAAGACCCATTATGAACCATGGAAATGTAAACGTACTAATGTAGAGAACTTTAGAGTGTTTGGGAGTAAATGTTTCTTATAAAGAGATGAGGAAGACTTAGGTAAGTTTTATTCTAGGTATGATGAAGGTATATTCTAGGGATACCCATCAGTGAGCTCAACCTATATATGTTATAACAATAGGTTTCATAATATAGTGGAAAGCAACAATGTTAATATTGATGAAATAAGGAAATCACACTCATAGTCAAAGGATACATCAGAGAGTCTAGACTTCAAGAATGAAGAGGGAACAATAGAGTTTGATGAGGAAGAAGAAGAAGTTGAGGAAAGACAAGACTCAAAATCCCATTAGGATAGATTCAAAGAGATCATCATAAATCACAAATCATTTACAATAAGGATGTAGGTATTCAAACATGAAAAATACTTGTGAATAACCTAAATCATGAGAATGTTGCTCTATTGTCTAATATTGGACTTAAGAACCTTGTATAATCAATCAAAGACAAGTTTTGGGTAGTCACTATAAATGAGTAGTTAAACCAAATATATAAGAATGAGACTTTGGAAATAGTTCCTAAGCCTAAAGATGAGAATGTCATTGGCACAAAATGGGTGTCTAGAAACCAGTTGAATGACAATGGAGAAGTCACTAGGAATAAGGCTAGACTAGTATGTTAGGGATATTCACAATTTGAAGGGGTAGAATTTAAGGATACCTTTATACAAGTGGAAATATTGGAGGCCATCAAATTTTTTATATCATATGAAAGATTTAAAGGGTTTAAGGTGTACCAGATGGATGTCAAATCTACCATTTTGAATGAAAACTTGGAAGAAGAGGTATAAATAGAGAAACTTGAGGTTTTCTCACTATCAATTAACAAAGACTATGCTTGTATATTGAAAAAGGATTTTTATGGTCCAAAGAAAGATCCTATAGCTTGGTATGATAGATTAGATAGGTATATATTAGATCAAGGATTCAAAAGAGGAGTTGTAAATAGTAATCTATACATAAAGACATAATATGACCATTAGTTGATTGTAGTTGTCTACGTGGATGGCATCATATTTTGTGGAAGTAATGAGATAATGAATAAGGAAATTGCATAAGTGATGAATAAGGAGTTTGATATGTCCATACTAGGAGAAGAATCATTATTTCTTGTGTTAAAAATCATTAAATTTGAAAAAGGTATATTCATTTCATAAGCTAAGTATATAAGAGAGATGTTGAATAAGTTTGAGATGGAAGATTACAAGGTATTTAGTATACCTATGATCATAGGGTGTAAGTTTAGAAAGGAATAAGAGTATCCAAAGGTCAATCATATATCATATAGGTCAATGATTGTAAGTTTTCTAAAGACCACTACCTCTAGACTTGACATCATGAAAATAGTACATCTTGTGGGAAGGTTTCAAGCAGATCCAAAGGAAAATCATTTACAAGAAATTAAAAGGGTACTCATGTATCTCAATGGGACTATGGAATTTGGGTTATGGTATATAACTATTAATTAATTCAACCTAAAAACCTATATAGATGTATACTAGGTGAGGAGTGTAGATGATAGGAAAAGTACTAGTGGAGGATCTTTCTTTTTAAGTGGGTAGCTAGTTTCATGGATAATCAAGAAACAACCATCGATATCATTATACATTTGTGAAGATTATTATATTATAATAGCTTCATGTTCCACTTAGGTCATATGGATGAGAAATACCTTAAAATACTACAAGGTAGAGTATGATAGTCATATCCTTATCTATTATGATAATAAAAGTGTTATAAGTGTCTCAAAGAACCCTGTTATGCACTCAAGGACTAAGCACATTACCATTACATATCATTTTATAAGAGATAAGATGAGTGAAAAAGGTGTCAAAATTGAATATATTTCTACACATGATCATATTATATACATTTTGACCAAACCACTCCTAAAGGCAACATTTAAACACCTAAAATAGGAGTTGGGTGTAATTCCTTCCCCTAAAAGTCATTAAGGAAGCTAAGTAATTAGGGGGAGAAAATTAGGTGTTCCATTATCTCCAATAATAGGTGAGTAATGGCAATGAGGTATGTATGGAGATAGGGGATCATGTTTGTATAATGCATCATAAACTCATAATACTATATGTTGAGTGTTTTTATTCTAACAAGTGTGATCTAAGAACTTGTAAACATCACTTTGTCATTTATGTCAAAGGGGGAGAGAGTTAAGAATGAGGGAGAATTTGTTTTTTGAGATAATTTATTGAGAGTGGTTGCCATTAATGACAAATGGGGAGATTGTTGAGTATTGTCATTGATGTCAAATGTGCATCATGCATAATATTGATGTCATTGAGAGAGTAAGCCTAGTTAATGGTATGTTGATGTGACAATGGGAATTTAGAGAGTTTTTTCATTTAATTATTTTTAAATATTTCATCATGAAATATAATTTAAGGAAACTAATGTCTTATGTTTGCATGAAGGTACAGGTCACTGATGTCAAAGTTGCATAGGAAGCATAATCATGAGCCTAGTCATGACATGAAGAGGTATATGCATGAAAATGGATTAAAACATGTATGTGAAGGTTTTTTGGCACTATTTTATCATGATATAAAACATTTAAGAATTCATGAGAGTTTCAAGGTGAGCCTTTAAGATTAAGACCTTTAGTCTAGGTCTACGTCTAGACCGCTCTTAAACCTTACCTTGCCTAATGAGGCATGAAGATTACATTTAAAGGGAAGTATGAATATGTGAGCATGGATATAGGTAATATATGTTGTTTTAATCATGTTCAAAAAATTTAAGGCCATGTTTTGAAGTAAATTACATGAAATACTATTATAGGCCTTCTTGAGTTCATAGAATGAGGTCTCAAGACTTGAGAATTACTTTCAAATGTTTGTTGTAATGTGTAACATATACATGGGAACATGATATATTAAGGATATATATGGAAGGGTCCTATATAATATCTCTAGGCATTGGTTTTGGATTTAAGGGGTAGTCCTTTATGAATAAATCGTTAACACCAAAACTTGTGTTAAACCTCCCTATAACCCTAATAAGTACTTGATGTGAAATATATTGTTCAAATCAAATTATAATGGAATAAAATTAATTTAAAATATATTATATAATACATTCAACTCTCACAGGTACTTCCAAGTGGTGGTGGTTAGTTAGATGAGAGAAAAAATGCATAGATATATGCTTATTTTTTTAGAAGTTGATGTAGCTCTCAAAAGTTACATTGGTCAAGAAAACAAAAATGGATGGTATAAGTATATATATACTAATAATAAATTCAAATAATGTTTTATAGATATGTTACACCATTAAATTATACTAAATTGGTCATACAAGTTAGCCAGTCATAGACAAGCCTAATGGCGTGAACAGTGACAAACCTTGGTAGAGATGAGAATATGGATTTGAGGGTTTGAACATGTTAGATTAATTTAACCAAGTAAATGAATAATTTATTTATGAATTATAATTAATTTTAATGATTTAAATAAGTTTTTTAAATTAGTGAATATGGTGAAAAAGTTGTTCACAAGTTGACCTATCTAGTTTAGATAAGACTATGTGATATAGGGTCAATAAATTTGACTTCAAAACCAATATTTATAATTATACCATATAATATTTATATCTTATAATGGTATGGATATCTCATATGAACATTTACATGAATCATTATTCATGGAAACTATCTACACAAGTGTTAAAGGTTTATGTTACCTTGACTGATCTTTGAGCTAAATTGGCAATTTTGAATGAGTGAGTTGCAGAGATGTTTTTAAGCCTTTAACGCCTAAGTGAAAGTGTTCCAATAATATGGTGATGACCCTAAGTTCATGGATAATTTTTATAATTTTTTTTTTTCATAATTCAATATATTAAGGGTTTTTTGGCTTCATTTTGTAAGATAAACTATTGAGGTACACAAGCCTGATAGGGCAATTGGTCCTTAAGGAGCTTTCATGATATGAATAAAAGACAAAAGTCAAATAAAGCATGAAAGAGGTTAGTCTTAGTACTTTTATAAGTGACTTAATGATTTTTAGTTGTTGGGTAAGGTCATCTAAGCCTGAGAGAATCAAGATTTGATGTTAAGAAGATAGACCTATTGCAATTAGGTCTTCACGAGACCTAAAAGTGAAATGAGGCCTAATTGAGTTATTGTAGACCAAAAGGGGTCCGAATATAATTTTAATCATGTCCAAAATATTCTCTAATACCTATTATATATCTAACCTAATAGTTTTAATGTGTATGACTAACTAAGTGGGGTATAACCATGAGTATAGTATATATACAAGGAAGTTTTAGGCCTATTTGAATCTAAGAAATAGAATCAAATACAATATTACTTAAAAATAAGAAGGAGGTTTTTAAATGATACCATAAAAATATAGTAAAGGTGTAATGAGGTGTCTGAGTCTATTCAAATGGGTGCTTGACATCATTAGGGTTGGTGTTGCAAGTTGAGTTGGTGTTCAACATAATTTGATTTTTTATATTATAGGGCAATAGTACATTTTTATGGATAAAAGTGGGTTTTGCTCCCATTGAGGGTTTCCCACTCATACATGTTTTCTTTGTGTTATTCTCTTATTTCATGCTCATGTGATTGGTTCTTTATGCATAGATATATCATTATATTGCTTTGATGGTTCAAGAAATGTTTTATATTAAGGTAAAAGCAGGTTTTGAAGGGACCCCAAAACCCTTTAACAAAGATAGAAAGATGATATGATGATGCCCAACAGGAATAACAATCCTAAAACAAACTATAAAATAGTATCAAAATCAGGTTTTATAGGGACCTGAAACCATAACCTATAACCTTAAGAAAGATCACAGGTTTAACATAGACCTAGAAACTCAAAAAAAGTTTATAAAACAATGAACCAACTTTCAGAACTAGTTAAAACATCCAGCAGATAGGCCGAGAACAAAAACAAAAACAACAAAGAGGACCTTAGTCTTCTAGTTCCAAGATCATCTTTACAGTCTCATTTCCAACCATTATTGTATCTTGTATGGATATTGCAGCCAAAGTAGTACCTTCTTGTTGCACTTTCTTTCTCGAGCTCTGCCTGGTCCTCTTACTAGGCCCCTCCAGAGATTTTATTTCTTCATTAGCTCATTTTCTAAGGTTAGCTACTGCAGCACATATGTTAGAAGTAACCTCCTCCATTTTCATTCTACTTTCCTTAATGAGCCTTCTCAGATTATTCTCATATTCCTTAAGCTTAATTGGAATATCACTCATTTGCTTCTCCAAATTATTGATTTTAATCCTACCAGCTTCCTGGTTATGTTGCATTATTTCAACTTTCTTATTCAGCTCTATCATTTCCTTATGCATCCACGAATCAACTTGGAAAATTGCATCTACTTTGAATTTGATCAAATTCATGAAGGAGATCTTATTATCCCTCTGGTGAGCTTCACACCTGTCATCTGCATTCTCCTATGGAAAGGACTCATCCTTTTTAATTTGATTCTCCCTTTCCATCATTTTCTCCTCTTTTGTCTCTGTAGGGTCTTTATGATGGTCATGATCATCCATTTCTTTTCCTCTAATCTCCATGGCAAGATTGGAAAGTAGAACCAAATGTTCCTTTTCTCTTATCAAATCTAAATCATCAAGTAAATTATTAGTTTCTTTAATACTTCCCCCCACCACATTCTATTTAGCTTCATGACTAGAATTATTCTATTTTGTATTACCCTCTTTTTTTCCCTTTCGTTTTCTTTCTCGCTTTTGTCTTCATCTTCCTAATACCCTTCCAAATTTGAACTAAAACCCCTAGTTTCCATCCCTTTTTCTTCCTCAACAACATTCTTCTCAGAACTTTTTGAACTTTCCCACTCAGATTCCTCTTCAACATTCTATTTTTTAAGACTGGAGGGTCTAGGTTTTACTTTTTCTTTCCCCTTCACCTTTCCATTCTTCTTACCCTGTGAATCCTTATTTTTTTCAGAATAAGGATTCAAAACTATAGCATTGCTTTTGCAGTATCCCTCTATAATAAGAATTAGTCCTTCATGCAAAATTGGTTGAGTTTCCTTCTTTCTATGAGAAAACAGACTTTGAAGTAGTGAAAAGCATAAATAGAAAGGTAAGGAGATTCTATCTTTATGCCTAAAATGATTAAGAAAGACAAAATGAAATTGATGAACTCTTTTTCTTCTACCATCTAGGATGAAATACTTATGAATTTAGGAAAGAACATCTCTCCAGATTCCTTTCATCTGCTCCAAGTTGAAGAAATCTCCACTCTTTTCCAATTACTTCTCCTCTGCATCCATTTTCGGGAATTTTTTATAAGCAGCATTTGAAATACTAGTCTACTTTGAGAATTTAATGCCACCTGTGGGGAGCCCTGTAACCTCAGTGATGAATTCCTCTGTGAGCTTTGTAATAACACCATCGAGGGTTACTCTATCATCAACCCAATTTTTGAAGAATGCCATCGTAATATGGGGTTTAGATCCATGCAGTCACTTCATATAGCTTACCATTCTCCCTTTCTGAAGAATCTTCCAAACATCCTTTCTGTCCTTCCATTCTTCATAGTTTTTTGGCTCTTGCTTCCTTGGTTCACCCTTCATTTTGCACAACAAACAATATTCCAATAACACCCATACACTTCAAGTAAAACAATGGACCCAATTGTTTTTTACAAGAATTGGAAATCACCAATATGCTGGCACATGTGAATTCCACATTGCATTCTCATGAATGTACTTATTCAATGAATGTAATCGATCCACCTTAAGTCCACTCCTCTGAATCATTAATTTACTAATCCTGGTAGATCTTTCCCTCTTTAGAATGAATGGCGTCATAAATGATAAGTTCTTTGAGATCAACATTTTTGTTTACTGCATCATGCCATCTCACCTTTTGGCCCATTTGGACAGCATGATTAGCTATCCAGTTAGCAACTCCATTGGCTTCTCTATATGTGTGGGATATGGTCACTTTTTCAAACTTTAGAATTAAATCTTTAATTTCCATCACCTTAGCCTCAATAGACTATGAACTTGAGTTATTGTTATTTAGGATGTTTATAATATTCAACGAGTCACCTTCCAACCATAATTTGGAAAATCCCAATTCAACATCTAGTCTAATAGTATATAGAGCTGCAGTAGCTTCAACAATATCAATATTCGACTTACCAATTGGGATAGCAATGACATCAACTACATTTCCCATATGATCTCTCAGAATTCATCTACATCTCGCTCTTCCCAGATTCCCTTTAGCTGCTCCATCAAAATTTACTTTGATCCATCCTTTAGGGGGGACACTCCATTTCGCATTCAATCTTGGATTATCAATTTTCAAATTAAGCCTTTCAGATCCTAAGGGGTTATCAAATTGAAAGGTTTGATCAGAGTCCCTCTGTGATTTAAAATTCTCCTTTATAGCTCTAATAATATTCTGGCCTAGCAGCCATCCTGGAAGTTCTTTACTTCTAAAAATTCTATTGTTTCTTTCTTTCCATATCCCCCACCATATATGAGGAAGTGTTAGTTTCCAGAAAAAAATAACATAAATATTTTTTGAGGGACAACACCAACTTTTAAAAGATAGATCCACACTTTTTTGATGTACCCATGTTATTCCCCAGAAATTAAGGATGTACCCATGGTTCAAGTAATGTTAAAGTACATGTGAATAAAAGTTTTAAAAATTTATGCACCCACATGTAAGTGATTTTTTTTCCAATAGACCCAACCCTAGGTTGATGCTTCCTTTTTTGGGAGGCAAAATATATGGAATCTTGGGAAAGTTTGAACTTTTCTATAGAGGTTTTTAGTGGGAGTTAGGTAGTTACATTTCAACCAAAAATTATTGATAACATGGGGAACATGGATTTAATATATTAGTTAATAACCTTGGTCCCCTGGGGCTATAATTTAGTTCGCAATGGTTTCAAAAATTAAATAACTACTCATTTTTTAAAGGAAAAAATAGTTGTTATTGGAAGAATAACCCATGTCATGGCCAAATGCATTTTAAGAAAATAAAGTAAGTTTATTGAATGCTTTATTTTTTTAATGGGTATTTTTTTATTCAAGTCAAAATGTTGTTAAAAGCATTTTAGGAGAAATGTGAAGCCAATACAACATCATGTTAAACCTACATTGTGTTATGGTTTCTTATTATTGATTTGGATTTATTGGGTTTTGTTTGGAGAGTTATGTGTAGTTATTTGCTTGTTGGGTTCAAATGGGTGTTAGCTTAAATAAGTTAGTTTCATTAAAATTTCAATTAGAGGTTAGGGTTTTATTTATTGAGGAGATTCAAAATCTATTTTTGTGTAGGATTATTACATGACTATGTTTGATTGTTTTTATTTGAACCCTTAATGGGAAAAATGGTTTTCTTAACCATTCAAATTTGGAGTCATGGAATTAATATCATTCACTATGATGAATTGTATATTTAACTTATTTTGTATTTAGTAATATGTTTTTTGATTAGTTAGCAATGCCACCTATTTATTTCCGAGTGATTTTTACTCATTTCTTAAAACCCACTCTTGGGTGTAGTTTAGGTTTGAAGGTTGCATGGTCATAGTTCTTGTGAAAGTTGGGATTATCACTATGGTTGACTATGTTGGTTTCAAATTATAACCAATATATTTTGACTTTGTGATTTTTATTTTATCTTAGTCGATAGACTATAGTGTTTTACTTTAAATTATTATAATTTATTTTGATATTTTTGAAGAATATAATTGAGTGTAATCTCTTTGGATGACTGTGTTGTTTAGATAGATGGTTGAACCATGATTCTTTGATTTTGTAGATTATGGTTACTTGAGTAATTTTTAATTGACTATGTTAAATTGAGTTTATTTTAAATAGAGTGTATGCTTAAAAGGTCTCAAATCTTATTATATTATTGAATTATTTGATTGAGATATTTTAAGGCATTCATTGATAACTTAATATGTTTAAATTTTTAAGCTAAAGTAATTGATTATTCTAAGTATTATATAATTTAGGCTTGATGGTTTAATTCTATAAGTTCATTGAATCCATGAATCTCAATTGAAGCCAATTAGATTGATCAGATCTTATTAATTCATTAATGAATGCATGATTGTTTTAGTTGATTGGAAATTATTTAAATGAAGGTGATATTTTGCCTCTTTTATTTTCTTTTCAAAAACTTCATTTTAGTCTCAATAATTGTATGTTTTTACTCTTTATGGATCAAAATATTGCACATACTCTTAACATTTCCTAATGTCCCCATCACCTAATTCCAAAATCTAGATGATGAATGGGGTCACTAGGGCCACCAATTAAGTGCTCATAGGGATGGAAGGGTTGAATTTTTAGCCCTATTGTAGATATTTCTTTATAACTTAAATGTTTATGTGGTTCCATGTTGATTATTAATACCTCAATTATTGAGAAAACATATTTAAATGTATTCTTGTATTTTTATTACATCTATATTGATGTTGTATTTAGTTTATGCTAAATGTTCTTTTATATCAATTATGTATTGATTAATTATTAATCTAAAGGTTAATGTTAACAATAAATGTTTATTAACTATGAAATGGTTGATAAGATTCATTATAGATTGATGAAATTATATAATGTCACATTAGTAAATTATATGTTATGATTATCAACTTGTATAGGGTGTTGAGTGTGGGGCCCTTTAGGGCTATCACATGACCATAGGAATAAATTTTGGGGGCCTAAAGATATCCAAGGATGTGGGGGACATAATTTTCATGTTATCCACATGTGAATGGAATATTCCTTGTATTCCTAATTTCTATGTATTCCATATTCCATGGAGTTAGTTGTTAGATGCCTTTTCCCATGTTGACTTCTTTGTTTTGAGGAAGATAGTTATTTTTCTGAAAATGGAACTCCTTCCTTATTGAGTGGAGTTCATTGAGATCACACATTTTTGGAAAAATGTGCCCTTAGAAGGTAGAGAGATGAATATGGAAAATTCCTCCTTGAGAGAGATTTTGGAGAAGCTTGATGAGGTGGATGAGGGTTGTCACATGTTGGATAGTGCTTATCTTGGATAAACATTACATATTTGCTCCTCCTTTTATGGATTTTCTTTATTTTACTATAAATAAAAGGTGTGGTGTGGCCTTTGGAGGTTGATGGTTTATTTTCAGGTTGTGGCTTTGAGGATCAAAGTAAAAGTGTAGGTGTTTTGCAAAGTACAAGTGTTCACTACAGGGTATGGTTGAGCAACTTGTGAGATACAACATTGTGCAAGTGCAGGTAAAAGTGGAGTTTTCTGTGTAGCAATTTATACATGAGATTTTTATATCTCTATGAGAGTTCATTGTAATGTTGTTTTAGATTACTGATTTATTTGAGAACTTTCAATGTTGGATGTAACCCACATTGGGTGAACCATGTTAAATCTGTGTTATCTATTTTATTATTATCTTGATCTCATTTATGATTTCATATTAATGTTGAGTTTTAGAGTGTTTCCATTATGAATTTTAATGCATATATTTAGATATATTTTATGGTAATAGTAGATATGGATTTAAGTGTTTTATTCCTAACAATTAGTATTAGAGCCATTCGTTTATGTGTTTTGCTAAAGTGGTAAATCACAATAAGGCTATTAGCTTGAGTGGGAGCTATGGGAGAAGAGATTAGATTCAAAGTGGAAAAGTTTGATGGTAATAATTTTAGTTTGTGGAAAATTTAGATGGAGGATTACCTATATCAGAAGGAGTTACATCCCCCCTTAGATGGGAAAGTAGAATAACTTATAAGTATGAGTGATGCAGATTGGTCATTACTTGATAAGAAGGCATTGGGATCCATTCATTTATGCCTTGCATCCTCTATCAAATTTAATATTTATAATGAGAAAACCACAAAATATATCATGGATAAAATTTTAAATTTGTATGAGAAACCTTCATCTTCTAATAAAAAATTTTATTATGAAAAGATTATTTAACACGAAAATATCTGAGAATGGTTCAATATCTAATCATCTAAATGATTTTAATATAGTTATAAGTAAGATAACTTCAATTGGAATTAATTTTGATGATGAAGTTAGAGCTTTTCAAATTTTATGTTAGTTTCCTAATAGTTGGGATAGTTTGGTTATGGCTGTGAGTAATGCAGTCCCTACCAAGGGAAGCTTGAATTTTGATGATGTTGTAGGTGTGATCCTTAGCAACGAGATGAAAAGGAAAAACACTGGTGAATCATATTTAGGTAATTATTTATCCATTGATACTAGAGGGAGGAAAAAAGACAAGATAAAAAGCAACTGAGGAAAGTCAAAAGGTAGATCTAAGTCTAGATCTAAATCCAAGATGATATGTTGGCATTGTGGGAAGAGTGGACACTCAAAGAAGGATTGTTGGTCACTTTAGGATAAGAATGCCAACAAGGAGGGAAAAAATGAGGTAAATATGACATCATGTAAATCATGTCAAGACGCCTTAATTCTTTCTATGGATATTTTTTTGAGTCTTGGGTATTAGATTCAAGGGCTTCTTTTCATGCCACCCCACATAAGCATTATTTTACTGATTATGTTCAAGAGAATCTAGGACATGTATATCTTGGTGATGATGAACCATGTGAGATAGTAGGGAGAGGTTGTGTTCAGGTTAAGATGTAGAATGGGAACACATGGATCCTTAAGAATGTTAGACATGTGCCTATGTTGAGATGTAATTTGGTTTTAGTAGGGCAATTCGGTAGTGAGGGATGTTCCGTATTATTTATTATAGATTATTGGAAATTTACCAAAGGTTCTCTTGTGATTTTTAGATGTAAGAAATTTGTTACTTTGTAATTGACTATTAGTGTGATTCTCTTGATTTAGTTACTGTAGATGGATATGAAACTATGTGTTATTACAAGCTCAATCATATGAGCCATAAAGGAATGCAAATCTTAAAAGATAAGTTGCCTAGATTGAAAGATGTAGATATAGAATTTTGTGAGAATTGTGTGTATGGGAAACAAAAGTGGGTTAAGTTACTAAAGGTTGGACCCACAAATGAAAAAACATAAGTTAGATTCGGTATAATCAAATGTATGGGGACCATCCCAACTATCTTCTATTGGTGGATCTAACTATTATGTTACTTTTATATATGATGCAACTAGGAAAGTTTGGATTTATTGCATTAATAAGAAATATGATGTATTTGACACTTTTAAGAAGTAGAAAGCCTTGGTTGAGAATGAAATAGGTCTCAAGTTGAAATGTCTCATATTAGATAATGGAGGTGAGTATTGTAGTAATGTTTTCTTTGATTATTGTTCTAACAATGGAATTCGTCGGCAAAGGATGGTTCTAAGAACTCCATAGCAAAATGGGGTATCTAAAAGGATGAATAGAAAAATAATGTAATGTGCTAGGAGCATGAGGTTACATGTAGGGTTGCCTTTATAGTTTTGGGTAGAAGTAGTTAGCATGATAGTACATCTTATTAACAGAGGACCTTCTATGCCTTTGGATGGATGCATTCTATAAAAATCTTGGTTTGGTGAGAATCTTGATTATTATTTTCTTAGAGTCTTTGGATGTGAGGCTTTTGCTCTCATTAAGAAAGAGGATATGACCAAGCTAGAGGCTAAATTAGAGAAATACACATTTGTTGGTTATGGTGAGGATGAATTTGGTTTCCATTTATGGAGCATTAAAGATAGGAAATTATTTTGGTCTCGAGATGTAATATTTAATGAAAAATTCATGCATAAGGATCAGCTATAAGAATAGGATCATGAACAAAAATAGTTCATAGTATTAGATGACATTTCAGATGGAAAAGTATCTAAGGATTTAGTTCATGAATCTTCTACACAAGGACCCTAAACTCTTATGTTAAGAAGATCTTCTAGGGTAAGAAGAGCACCTGAACATTTTTCTCCTTATTTGAATTATTTATTACTCACTGATAATGGAGAACCAGAGTGTTATGAGGAAGTAATGTAGGTAGATGCCTAGTTGAAGTGGGAATAAGCCATGGATGAGGACCATAGATCTCTCATGGAGAACCAAACATGGGATTTCGTTAGGCTACCCAAGGGCAAGAGTGCATTGCCAAAAAACTGGATCTTTAGGATCAAAGAAGAGGATGAAGGGAGAAAATGGTATAAGCCTAGGATGGTGGTCAAGGGGTTTGTACAAAAATTAGGTATTGATTTTTATGAGATTTTATCTCTTATTATAAAAATGACTTCTCTTAGGACTATTCTTAGTTTAGTTGTAGTTGAGGATTTACACTTAGAATAGTTAGATGTGAAAACTTCTTTCCTTCATGGTGATTTGGATGAAGAGTTGTATCTGAAGCAACCACATGGTTATGGGGTCAAAGGGAAGGATAACTATGTGTGTAGACTAAATAATATATTGTATGGCCTGCAATAAGCTCTACAATAATGGTACAAGAAATTTGATTGTTTTATGTTGGAACAAGAATATCAAAGGTGTCATTCTAATAATTGCATGTACATCAAACATTTTGATGATGGTTCCTTTATTATATTATGTTTGTATGTCAATGACATGTTAGTTATAGTAAAGAACATACAACATAGTTATATGCTCAAGAAAAAACTTAGTGACTCCTTTTTTATGAAGGATTTGGATTTTGAAAATCAAATCCTTGTTATGAAGATTTATCATGACAAGGAGAGGAAGTTGATGTTATCACAATCAGAGTATGTGAAGAATGTATTGGATTGGTTTAACATGTTGGATACTAAATCTAGTGGTACAACTTTGGTAGGCCACTTTAGACTATCAAAAGAGTAGTGTCCTAAGATGAAAGATGAAAAGATGAAGATGTTCAAATGTACCTTACTAATCGGTAGTTGGCATCTTGATGTATGCCATGGTTTGTACTAGGCTAGATATTTCCCAAGTAATGGGAGTTGTGAGTAGTTATATGAGTGATCCAGGTTATGAGCATTGGTAGGTAGTGAAATAGATTCTTCAGTATTTGTGAGAAACCATTGATTTTGCATTATGTTATGGTGGATTAGATACCACTTTGCATGGTTATGTGGACTCAGATATAGTAGGGGATATTGATAGCAAGATAAGTATGATAGGATATATATTTATTATTGGAGATACAATGATTATTTCATTTTTTAAGATACATAAGGTTATGGTTTTGTAAACCATAAAGGCAAAGTATGTTGCTACCATGGAGGCTAGTAAGGAGATGATTTGGTTATAGGAGTTTTTTTAAGAGTTGGGGCATGAGCAGGAAGTTGGGAGAATACATAGTGATAGTCAGAGTGTTATTTATTTAGCAAATAACTTCAATTTCCACTCAAGTATGAAACACATTTAGATACGCTATCACTTCATTCGTCAGGATATATTTGGAAGAGAACTTGGTGAAGTTGGAGAAGATTCATACTAGCCAGAATCCTATGGATATGATGACCAAGCTGGTCACATTGGACAAGTTGAGAATATGTTCAGATTTGGTTGGCCTTAGTGGTCATGGAGCAGTGATAGATTCGACTCAGGAGAAACAGTCTCCAAGTGGGATATTGTTGACTGTGGATCCCTTTAGGGCATCACATGACCATACGAATAAATTTTGGGGGTCTAAATAGCTCCAAGTATGTGGGGGGCATAATTTTCATGTTCTCCACATATGAGTAGAATATTCCTTGTATTCCTAATTTCTATGTATTCCATATTTCATGGAGTTAGTTGTTAGATGCCTTTTCCTATGTTGACTTCCTTGTTTTGAGGAAGCTAGTTGTTTTTTTGGAAAAGGGAACTCCTTCCTTATTGAGTGGAGTTGGTTGAGATCACATGTTTTTGGGAAAATGTACCCTTAGAAGGTGGAGGATGAATATGGTGAATTCCTTCTTGGGAGAGATTTTAGATAAGCTTGATGAGGTGGAATAGGGTTGCCACATGTTGGATAATAATTACATATTTGCTCCTCCTTTTGTGGATTTTATTCATTTTACTATAAATAGAGGGTGTGGTGTGGCCTTTAGAGGTTGATGGTTTATTTTCAAGGTGTGGGTTTGAGGATCAAAGTCAAAGTGAAGGTGTTTTTCAAAGTACAGGTGTTGATTATAGGGTGTGGTTTAACAACTTGTGAGTACAACATTGTGTAGGTGTAGGTGAAAGTGAAGTGTTTTGTGTAACACTTTCTACATGAGATTTTTATATCTTTATGAGAGTTCATTGTAATCTTGTTTTAGATTACTAATTTATTTGAGAACTTTCACTGCTGGATGTAACCCACATTGGGTAAACCATGTTAGATATGTGTTATTTGTGTTATTATCTTGCTCTCATTTATGCTTTCATATTAATGGTGAATTACATAATGTTTTTGTGATGCATTTCATTGCATAGCTTTAGATCTAGTTTGTGGTAATAGTAGATTTGGATTTAAGTATTTTATTCCTAGCATAGGGATAAGTTGAGTATGGAAGAATATAAAAATTAGTGGTTTACTTATATTAATGATTTAGTGATCATTGCTTCATATTGCAAAGGTGAATACAATATTTATTACAATGATTGTATTTATAATATTTCATATAAATAATTCATTTATAAGATGTTAATATGTTAGTGATTTTTTACTTATAAATATTAACATAATTTACAAGTAATTATATTATAATATTTTCCAATGTTGTCATGGAACTCATGATATTCATTTTTCCTATGTTTAGGTCATGAAAATGTTTATTTTGTTATATTTAGATAAAGTTATTAGTTTGTTCATAAATGTTTATTGAAATATAAACTTAACCTAACAAGTTATAGGAATAAATTTTTTATTAATGGCAAAGGGGGTTTTAAATAGGGACCCTAACATTTACATAGAGCATATAAGCTTGGTCTAGAAACAAAAAAATATATAAATGCCTACCAAAGTAATGATTTTATAGGAATATTTTATTGTTATCAATCATCGTTATATATTTTTATCAATCATGGTTATCAATCATGGTTATACATGTATTGATTGAAATGTTTATTTTGAATTTAGGTGAAATTTATCCTTTATTTCTCAAAAATAAGAAAGTTTAAAGAGTTAAAGGATTAATCATCTTCTTTAGAATAAACATAATATAGGAAACTAAAATATGGATGTAAAAATGCTGACCTAATGATATTTATTAGCTACATAATGTTCAATTGGATAATCAGTGAACTTATATGTCTTGTTTAGTAATAGGATTTGTAAGATTATGTTTCCATTAAATCAATCCTAATATGAAGTCATGAAATCATGCATGATATTTATTGGAATTATAATACATTGGTTGTTGGGAATCAACTCAGAATGAACCCATTATCCACTCATTTACTTGAGAATTTGTTAGTTCATTAAAATTATAAATATTAATCATCATTATTATTTATTTCAAATCAAGTATTATTATTTTCACTTGCATTCACTTTGGAATGAAAATTATTACAATTCAGTATATTTTTTTATTATGAAGAAAGTTGTGTGATACTTTTAGTGTAATGATATGATTATATACTAATGTAACCTTGGTGATAAGGGATAATTAATGATCTTTTATATTGTATCTACAAAATTTTGATAAATGATTAGTATTATACATATTATTGGATTAAATGAAATAGTTATTATCCTTGGAAATGAGGGTATATGGAGAGGTACTCACTTAAGTGGAACTACCCATCATAGGAATGCCAATTACATTACTTGTGCATGTTGATTTGAATTAAATATTGTTAAGATTGGATACAATACAAAAGGGTAAATTTATTATTTAAATTTACACATGTTATTATTATTAAACTAAATTAATTTAGGTTATATGGTGACATGATAATTTTTTTTAGAGATTATGTTTATATAATCTCAGCAGGTAACACTATTTTATTTACTTATATTATCTTTAGTATACATATTTAATTATAAATGGTATCTAGATATAATTTTTATTTATCCCATAGATTATAGGTCAGTATCGATGTTAATTATGTTCATTAATATGTGCTTCACTTGTGTTGTACTAAATTAAACATGATGGTTGATGTTTTTATATTGAAAGTGAAAATGTTTTTCATGCAGTTAATTAATTCTTGTTCTCATCTTAATATCTTGTTAATGTTTAATATTGATTTCAGTTCATAGGGTTTCCTTCCCTAGTACTCTTGGCTTCCTTGTAAGGTGTAGTCTTGTAATTATGTTAAGGATAAACTAAATTACACGAACCTTTAACCTATAATATATTAGGAATAAAAAGATACTTGAGTAAGGTTAAGGGATTTTAAATTGTCATGTTAAGAAGACACATGGTGTGTATCAATTCAAAGTTTATGAGTGTGTGTATGCACAAGGATACACCCTAAATTATATAACTTTAAAAGGTAACACTCTTACCTATATTATATTTTAGGGGTGTTTTAATCTTAGATAAGTAATAATAGATAACTTAATTTGATTTTTGTTAGGAACCACACTAATACATGTTAGATATGAAGTTAACTCATGTCATCAAGTAAGGAAACGTTCCTTGAATTTAGATTTAATCATAAAAAAATATGGGTTATTTCATTTGGTATCATATCCATACTTTATACTCTAGGGAACTTTAGGGGAAACTTTGAATATGCGATCTTCCTAAATTATTGTTATATGAATATTTAGGATGATCAGAACAAGAAATGTTGGTGTAAAAAAAATCAAGGTAATGACAACCCAAGAAGAGGTAAAGATAGAGGTAAATGTCATGCTAACCAACATATCAATCATAATAGGGATGAACCACCTAGAAATAATGCTAACAACATCAATGAATTTCCTAATGCTAATGTAGTTGGAGGTAACCCAATTGGAAAACATAAGTCCTTAATGGTATATTAACTAATTTGAATGTTGCTCATAGAATGTTTACAATCTAATAACATAAATTAAATAACCTTGAGGTGATTCCCATGATAAAGTACCTGAATTAGAAAATCAATAAGTGGAAGAGCAATTACTATAAGACTTACCTTTGATGGTGGTTGAACTAATCATCAAGGATCTAAAAAAACTTTCACCACCTACCTTTTTAAGTGAAGAAACTGATGATGTAGTTGATGAATTGCTTATGAATTTAAAAAAGTATTTTAATTTTCATAACATCACCTCTAATGTGAAGGCTAGGGTGATAGCTTATTAGCTAGTTGGAGTTATTACCTTATGATGGAATCAATTTTGTGACTTGGAAGGATATCAAGTAATGAATCTTGGTAAATTTTTGAGAGGAAATTATAGAAGAGGTACTTAAGTTTCATCTTTAAGTAATGAAATATAACTAATTTTTAGCTATTAAAATAGGATAATGTGGTTGTTTCTAAATATGTAAACAAGTTTTTAAATTTGTTGTGTCATGTGATCTATATGCGTGATGAGGAAACAAAGATGACAAAGTATGTGTTGGGGCTGAAAGAATTATTGATGTATGACATCAATATGATCAACCTAGAAACATTTTTGGCTACTATTGAGTTTACTCGTAGGGTATAATAAAGAGAAAAGTCTCAACAAAAAGTGAGAATTTTTTTAAAATTGAATAGGTAAATATGAATTTCAGAATACTTCTCTCATGCCTAAGAAATTTAAGAAAATTGATAGGAACTATAGGTTCACTAGGAGAAAAAATGTTTTTAATAAGTTTTAGGGTTAAAACATGAATTTGAAATCCCATATTTCACCTATAATAGGGTCTTCTAGGAAAAATCATAACAATAATGGTCAGTGTGGACTAGCCATAGGGAATAATATTATTCATATAAAACCAAATATTACTATTATATATTTTGAATGTGGTGACAACCAATATAAAAAAGACCATCCCAATATGAAACTTGGATAATTAGCTAACCATAGGGTGTATATAGTAGTTGATAATTAAAATATTGATTTACAAGCTATTCTAATTAAAACTAGAGGTACTA
This sequence comes from Torreya grandis, assembly GCA_037957365.1. NCBI lineage: Eukaryota > Viridiplantae > Streptophyta > Pinopsida > Cupressales > Taxaceae > Torreya > Torreya grandis. Next base: position 1,028,592 of record JARHVA010001282.1, on the reverse strand, counting down.
TAACTAATATGTATGTATATATTTTTTATTATGGTGCAACATATAGATTTATTTCATCGATTTTAGAAATTAAGTGTAATTTTAAACCTATTAAGATTAATTAAGGTTGGGAGGTCAAGTTTAGTACATGAAAAAGGGTACCAATCTGTGAATGCTTGAGACAAATTGAGTTAGATTTAGGTGTCTTTAAGACCAAATTAAATATGTGTTTAGCTCCCTTTGGGTCCTATGATCTCATTTTATGTATGGATTGGTTAAAAAATTACAAATAAACACTTGATTATTTTAGAAAAAAGATGTAGTGTGTTGATGATTATGGAAAGCTTGTAAACATACAAGGAATCTAAAACCTAGAGTAGGAAAATTACTTTCAACTCTGTATTTTAAAAAGGTTGTGTGAAAGGGATGTCAGCTATATGTAGTCAAAATTTAATATTTTCCTAAGGAAAAAGAACCATCATATCAATATTACCCTTTTATGAAAATTTTTGGATGTTTTCCTTGAAAAATTGCCTAGTCTTCCTCTTAAGAGAGTTTTTGACTTATTCATTAATAGCATGCTAGGAGTTTCTCCTACATCAAAGGATCCTTACCATATAAATGTGGTCAATTTTTAGGAAATAAAATTTTATCTAAAATAATTTTTGAATAATGGAAGCATTAGACCAATTTTGTTGCTTTGAGGTGCTCTAGTTGTCTTTGTAAAGAAGAAAGGTGAAACTCTTAGTCTATGCATTGATTACCACATGTTTAACAAGGTAACAATAAAATATAATATCCATTGCCAAATATTAATGATTTATTTGATAAAATTAAAGGGAAATTGTATTTTCAAATATTTACTTGAGATCAAAATACCATCAATTAAGAATCAAGGAAGATGTTTATAAAATAGCTTTTTAAACTCACTATGGACATTATGAGTTCACTATTATGCCTTATGGCCTAACCAATGCACTGAATGACTTTATGAACTTGATAAATATTGTATTTAAGGATTACCTAGATAATTTTTTTATTATCTTATATGATTTATGATTTATTATAAAAATGCATCTAAATATGAACAACACTTGTGATTAATCTTGAAAAGGTTAAGGCAATAAAAGTTGTACGGATTTTTTTAAAATGTGATTTAATTTAGTCTAAAATTAAGTATATGGGGCACATTATATATAAGGATGGAATTTATGTGGATTCCAAAAAACCTTAAAACCATTCAAGAGTGGCCTTCCCCTACTAGCATACATGAAGTACACATTTTTATAGGTTTGGTTAGTTATTATCACAATTTTGTGGATGTTTTTTCCAACATAACCAATCATATTACTTCCTTGTAGTGAAAATGAAATAAATTTGTTTTGAATACTCAATTTGAATATGATTTCAATAAATAATTATTTTTTGACTAAAACATGTATACTTGTCATTCCTAACCCAAATAGAAATTTTAAGGTTTAGGCAAATGCTTCTAAGGAAGGTTTTGGTGTAATTCTAACAAAAGAGGGTAAAGTGGTGGATTATGAGTCATGAAATCTAAAGATTCATGAGAATAAATATCCTATGCATGATATGGATCTTGCTTGTATAGTACATACTTTGAAGTAATGAAATACTTCTTGTTGGGAAAGAATTTTAAGGTGAAGTTTGATCACTTGAAACCTAGAACACTTGTTTTCTTAATATTATTTAAATGTGTTCCAACATATGTGGATGGAATTTATAATTGGTTTTGGCATGGATAGTTCATATGTTAAAGGCAAGGAAAATCATTTTTTTGATGCCCTCAACTGATGCATATACCTTGATACCTTCTCTATTTTGAAATATTTTTTTATAAATGATGTGTTAAAACAATAGTTTATTGATAAACTATGCCATGAAGTAAGAATAGGGTTGGATGATGAGCCTATTTTAAAATAATTTTCAATTTGTTTTGTTGAAATATATGGCCTTATGAGACATAAAAATAGAATTTGTGTGCCCAAATTTAGAGATTTATGAGTTTAGTGCTAAAATAAGTGCATACAACACCTAAATTTTCTCATCCTTGTGTCACTAAATGAAACATGAGATGAAAAGGCATTAATTTTTGCCTAGCTTCAACCATGATGTTTTTGATTTTATGGAAAAATAATTAGAATGTTAGTGTGTTAAGGATAATAATTCTCACCCTAGAGGTTTTTTTTATCTTCATGATATACCAAGGTATAAGTGGGTTGTAATCTCACTTTATTACATTTCTAGACTACATAATCCATGTAGTAAACATGACACTATTTTAGTAGTGATTGATAAATTTACCCAAGTTGGAAATTTCATTGCTAGAAACTTAATTGGTGATGCTTTCATATTTTCAAAACATTTTGTAAAAGAAGTGGTTTAGATACATGGAATGATAAAAGTGATTATCTTAGATAGAGATAATTTTTTAATTCAAGGTTCTAGTGAACATTGACTACAACATTTATAACTTTGTTAAATTTTAGTTCTTTATACCACCCAAAAATAGATGGTAAACTAAAATACTTAATCAAGTGGTTAAGGACATATTGAGAATGTATGTCATGGACTAACAAACTATGTGGGAAGATTACCTACATCTAGTTGAGTTTGATTACAATAACTCATACCATTTTATGATTAAAATGGCTCCCTTGAATCCTTATATGGGTATAAATGCAAAACCTGACTTGGAAGAGACAACTTGGAAAATACAATTATTTTTAGCCTAAATGTACTATAGGAATAAAATAAACAAATGGATTTGATACACATTAATATGAAAGTTTATTTACATTGAAAAAGAGTTATGATGATCATAAAAGAACACCATGTGAATATTATGTTGGTGATAAGGTTTTTCTACATGTTAGACCCAAAAATAGCTCAATAAAGTTCAAATAATTCCAATTTAGTCCCACATTTTTTTAGCCTTTCACATTATGTAAAATATTAGTCTTTTTACCTATTGATTGGCTGTTCCTCCTTATTTGTCTAGGATTCATTATGTTTTCCTCATTTCTTTGCTAATAAAATACATATCTGACCCTTCTCATATATTAGATTGGAAAAATATTTAGGGTATAGAATAGGAAATATGTAGCTATAACCTATGAGGATCCTAGAACATCATAATATTAAGTCTAAAAATAAATACATTAAACAAATTTTGGTCCAATGTGATCCACTGAGTGAAAAGAGTGCTACTTGGTGAGATGAACATCTTTTAAGTAAGCATCATCCTTTATTGTTTAATTAGTCATTGGTATGGATCCTCCCAAAGAGGGGGAGGATGTCATGGCCTATTTTTTGATGAAATTTTAGTTTTTGATTGAGACATTGACCTATCATTTTTTATTTGTTTTTGGTTGGCACATTGATGTATTATTGAAGACATTGATTTGATTTAGATGAAATGATTATGTTATTATTGATTTACAGCTATGATTCATCACAATATTAGATGATTATTGATTTAGTGATATGTATACTAAATTCATTAAATTCCATGTTGAATGTTCTATTCAATTTGAAATTTACATTATTAAATGGTTATTTGTACCTTGTTAAGATAATGTTGATATCCTACTCTGCGACTATAGGAATGGGTTAATTATTTTGGCTTGGTGGTGGAACATGTAAATAGGGGAATAAAAGTTTAATTATAATCAAAGATATCATGAAGTTATTTTGGATATGATCATGTTACAAGCCTTTGATTTTTCATCGAGTCTTTTTATTCCTTGATTTATTGATTGATGATCACTATTTAATCTATGTTGTTATTCTCTCAATATTTTAACTTTAATTATTACTCTGCTAATTTTGAATGTCAATTTTTTTAATGCTATTATTGATTTAATCTCTTACTTTATTTTTGGTTTTAATCCTTGTTCACTATGAGTGATCATCTTGGTCTATTATTGACTGGGTCTTTGATTGCATATGGATTGGTCACTTACTAATTTATTTTACTATGTCATATTTAGTGGGTCATTTTTATAGTTTTAATCCCACCCATATTTATTGGATTCCTCATGATTATTTTTATATCACTTTTTGGCTTAGACTATGATATTACTTTATTGAATAAAGATCATGTTATGGTCAGGCCAATAGGGGGATCTTGACTTGGTCTAAGAAATTATTATCTTAGAGTGGAAATTAACTGATGTTAAATTTAATTTGATTAAATTTGGGTCTAGATTTAGGTTATGATGGCATGATAACCAAGACACCATTTTTAAGTTAATTCTTAGATCACTCAACATTTTTGGTAGTATTATGTTGTTCGAGCCAACCCTAGGTCAATGTTGCCAATTTTAGGAGGTGGAATCCATGAAATCTTGGGGATGTTTGAACTAGTTTATGGAAGTTTTTAATGGTAGTTAATTAGTTAAATTTAGGCCATAACTTAGTGATAATGTGTGTAACTTGGAGTTAATATATTATCCCATGATCTTGGTCCCTTACAGTAAGAATGTAGTTCATAATGGTTTGGAAAATGAAATACTTACTCATTTTTAAGAGGAAAAATAGCAGTAGTTATTGGAATAATAACCCATCTCATGATCAACTGTATTATGAGAAAATAAATTGATAGGACCTAGGTTCCACAAATCTTTGACACCACTTGTCAGAATTAAGAGCACACTTGATTACCTTTATATTAGCAACTAAATGCAGAATTTAACCAGAAGTACAAGTAACTAGAAATAAGAAATAACACAAAATATGAGAGGCAACACACAATTGTATTCAACTCATTATAGAAGGAAATTAAAATAAAGAGATCACACTCTTCTTCCACTTCGTGGGCATACCAGTAATCTTCCCTCAAGAGTTATCTTCTCTCAATACAGGTCACAACAAATGGCTAACACAGAGCTATTGTTCACCTCAACCAATCAGTACAATACTACCAATAGAATCGAGTATAAACTGGTACTCCAAGTAGATCTCACCATGATCTTGATCCTTGATGTGTTGCTGTCACCTTGGATCTTGCTACCCCATAAATATCCTTTTGACCCTCGTACACACACACACCCCTGTAGACCAACCTGATCTTACTTATCACATGTAGATCTCCAACTTGATCTTGCACACCCTGCAGATCAATCATGATCTTACATACCTATAAGAACCCTTGTGATTCCACCATGGGAATAAATCTCCTAGTTATACTTCTTTACAATACAACCCATGAGTCTATTATATAGATCTCATGCATACAATAATTAGACAAGCAGCTCAAAACTCAAACTAGTCTTTAACATGCAAACAATTGATTCAACAAACTAACTATCTGTTAACAGGCAGTTCTAGAACCACACAGGCAACCGACATCAGTCCCTATCTGACTAGAGGTAATCGATGTCGGCTGACTCCTGTCGATGTTAGTTACTTTCTATCGACCCCTACCTGATGTTGGTGATCCTACCGATGTCGGTGACTATGACACTCAACAACCTCCTCCATGTTTGCATCTGGGTGAAGCTTTTAGCTCCACAACCTAACAATCTCCCACTTGGAGATAAACAGTTGGACCTGTACCTATACCAGTACATTGTCTAATATGTATCATGGCTTGTATCCCTCTTCAAGCTCAATCTTGAAGACCAACCACCACACACCCTATGGTGCTACACCTATGTTTGAATTTCTCCATTCTTAGCTTACCTTCTTCTGCCATTGCTATACTCCCACTCAATCAAAAACCCCTGAGAGTGACCTATAATCAACAAACACTAACTAGATCTGAACCACCTATTAGTAAACCTTGCTCTGAGAACCTCCAACGTGGCTCTGATACCAATTGATAAGACCTAGGTTCCACAAAGCTCTAACACCACTTGTTAGAATTAAGAGCACACTCGATTACCTTTGTATTAGCAACTAAATGTATAATTTAACTAGAAGTACAAGTAACTATAAATAGGAAATAACATAGAATATGAGAGGTAACACACAATTGTATTCAACTCATTACAGAAGGAAATTACAATAAAGAGATCACACTCTTCTTCCACTTCGTGGGCATACCAGTAATCTTCCCTCAAGAGTTATCTTCTCTCAATACAGGTCACAACAAATAGCTAACATATAGCTATTGTTCACCTCAACCAGTCAGTATAATACTGCCAGTACAATCGAGTATGAACCGGTACTCCAAGTAGATCTCACCATGATCTTGCTCCTTGATGTGTTGTTGTCACCTTGGATCTTGCTACCCCATAGATCTCCTTTTGACCCTCATACACACACACCCCTACAGACCAACCTGATCTTACGTATCACATGTAGATCTCCAACCTGATCTTGCACACCCTGCAGATCAATCCTAATCTTACATACCTAGAAGAACCCTTATGATTCCACCATGGAAAGAACTCTCTTAGTTATACTTCTTTACAATAAATCCCATGATTCTATTATATAGATCCCATGCATACAATAATTAGACAAGTGGCTCAAGACTTGAACTAGTCTTTAACATGCAAACAATTGGTTCAACAAACTAATTGTCCATCAACAGCCAGTTCTGGAACCGTACAGGCGACCGACGTCAGTCCCTATCTAACTAGAGGTAATCGATGTCGGCTAAGTCCTGTCGATGTCAGTTGCTTTTTGTTGACCCTTGCCCGATGTTAGTGATCCTGTCGACATCAATGACTGTGACACTCATCAACCTCCTCCATGTTTACATTCAGGTGAAGCTTTTAGCTCCAAAACCTAACAATTAGTAGTAGTTATTGGAATCATAACCCATCTCATGATCAACTATATTATGAGAAAATAAATTAAGTTTAGTGAATGCTTTTTATGGATTTTTTAGTCAAGTCAAACTTTTTTTGAAGCCTTGTAGGTGAAATGTAAAGCCAATATGACTTTATGTTGAACCTACATTGTGTTATGGTTGATTAATTGATTTGACTATATTGCATTTGTTTGGAGAGTTTTGTGTGTTTATTTGATTGTTGGGTTTGAGTGAGTGTTATCTTAAATACGTTGGTTTTGTTTGAACCTTAGTTAGATCTTAGGGTTTTATTTATCGAGTATTTCTTGAGGAAATTCAAACTTTATTTTTGAGTAGGGTTATTACTCGAATGTGTTTGATTATTTGTATTTGAACCCTTAATGGGTGAATTGGGTTTCTTAACTACTCATATTTTGAGCCATGGAAATATTATTCTTCACTATGTTGACTTGTATAATTAACTTAAATTATATTTAGGACTGTGTTGTTTGAACAGTTAACCTTGTCACTTATTTATGACTGAGTGTTTTTATATCATTTTCTTAGACCCACTCTTTAGTGTCAATTGAGTTCTAGGGTTATATGGTCATAGTTCTTGTGAAAGTTAGGATTATCATTATGGTGGATTGTTTTGGTTTCATGGTATATCTATTGGGTTTTAAATCTAATCTTTTTATTTTAGCTTGGTTGATGGACTGTAGTGTTTCAATATAAATAATTGCTTTATATTCTAATGTTCTTAAATAATATATTTGTTTGTAATCTCTTTGGATGATTATTTTATTTAGATGGTCAAAATATTTTTATTCACTTTTAGAGATTATGGATACTTGAGTAATATGTACTCAATTATGTCAACATAAGTTTCTTTTAGGCTGAGTGTATGCTTAAAGGACTGAACTCTTATTATTTTATTGAGTTGTTTTAAGGCACTCATTGATAAATTAAGTTTCTCAATTGTCACTCTAAGGTACTTGAGTATTCTAAGTATTATATAATTTGGGCTTCATGGATTCAATCTATAAGTTCATTGAATCTATGAATCTTAATGGAATCCCATAGGCTTGTTCAAATATTCCTAAGTATTTAATGAATGCATGCCTTTTTTGGTTGATTAAAAATTATTTAAATAAAGGTGAGATTTTGTCTCTTTTATTTTATTTTTGGAAAAGACATTTGAGTCTTGATGACTATATGTATTTACTATTTTATCGCTCAAAATCCTGCACATACTCTTGACCTTTCCTAATGTTCTTGTCACCTAATTCCACCATCCACCTAATGGATGGGGAAAATAGGGATACCAATAGAGGGATGATAGGGATAGAAGGGCATATTTTTATCCATATTTTAGAATGATATTTATCACTTCAATCTTTATGTGGTGGCATGTTGATTATTAATACCCTAATTAGTGTACAAACCTCTTTGAATGTATTCTTGTATTTTGGTTACAACTATATTAATGTTATATTTATTTGATTTTAAACATTACTTTATATATATTGTGTATTGGTTAATTATTAAACTAAAGGTTAATGTTATAAATTTATGTTTATTAATTATGAGATGGTTCAAAGGATTCATTATAGACTGATGACATTTTATGATGATGCATTCATAAATTTTGTGTTATGATTATGAACATGTATATGGATAACCTGTGTATGGAAGAATATAAAAATTAGTGGTTTACTTCTCTTAATGATTGAATGATCATTGCTTCATGTTACAAATGTGAACAAGGTATTTTGTACCTGGATATGTTTACAATAGCTCCTAGAATTAATTAATTTATATGATGTTAATGTGTTAGTGTTTTCTTACTTATGGATATTAACATACTTCACAATTAATTATGCTATGATATTTTCCAATATTGTTACGAAAACATTATATTCATAATGACTATGTTTTAGATCAAGTGAATTTTATACTTTGTTATATTCAAATATACTAACTAGTTTGATCACAAAGGTGTATTAAAATCTAAACTTAACCTAAGAAGTTATAGGAATGATTTTATTATTATAAAACATGGTTATTATTATTATATATATATATATATATATTGGTAATATGTTAGCATAGTTATTATTCAACCTTATGCATGTATTTATTGAGATGGACATTTTGAAATGAGGTGAAATTTATCCTTTCTTTCTCAATAAGAAACAAGTCGATAGATTTGAAGGATTAATCAACTTATTTACAATAAACTTAAGATAGGAATAAAAAATGTGGATGCAAGAATGCTAATGGAATTGTATTTATTGGTTACATAATTTTCAATTGGATAATGAGTAAACCTCTATGTATTTTTTTGTATTAGTACTTTTAATATTATGTCTCTATTAAATCAATATTAATATGAAATCATGAAATCAGGCGTGATAGTTATTAGAATTATAATAGATTAGATATTGGGAAGTATCCATGAATGAACATGTATTGGCTCAGTTACTTGAGAATTTTTTAGTTTATTAACATTTAAAATATTAATAAGCATTGTTATTGATTTTATATCAAGTCTTCTATTTTCAATTGTATTCACTTTGGAATGAAAGTTATTATAACTATATATATTATTTTATTATGAAGCAAGATGTGTGATACTTTTGGTGTAATGTTATGATCATATAGTAATGTCAACTTGGTGACAAGTAGATAAGGGATAGTATAGAGAGATTTATCTCATATTTATGTAAATTTGATAGATGGTTAGTATTATGTGTGTTACTGGATTAAATTAATAAGTTATACATCCTTGAAAATGAGTCTATATGGCGATGTACTCACTTAAGTGTAAATACCCATCATAGGAATGTTGGTTATATTATTTATGGCATGATGAGTTGGATTAAATATTAATAAGATTGTATATAGTAAAATAGGTTAACTTCATACTTTAAATTTATGCTTGTTTATATTATTAAACTAAATATTTTAAGGTTGTATGGTGCCATGATCTAAAAATAAAGGATTATATTTATATAATCTTGACAAGTAGAACTATTTTATTTTCATACACTATCCTTAGCATACATGTTTAATCAAAAATGGTATCTCAATATAGTTCTTATTTATTCTACACATTATAGGTTAGTATGGATGTTAATTATGTCTATTAAGATGTGCTTATCTTACCTTGTAATAAAGTAAACATAATGGTTTATGTTTTTATATTGAGTGTGAAAATGTTTCTCATGTGGTTATTGAATTATTATTCTAATTTCAATAACTTGTTAATGTTTAACATTGTGTTTAGCTCATAGGGTTACCTACCCTAACACTATTGACTTCTTTGTAAGGTGTAGTCTTATAATTCAATTATAGATAAACTAATTAACCACTTGAACCTTTAAACCAAACTCTATTATAAAGATTGAGATAAATAATTAAGGTTAAGGTACTTCAAATGATCCTATTAGAAACACACACATTGTGTAAAAATTTGTATTTTATGAGTGTGTGTATGCACACTGATACAACCCAAACTATATAACTCTAAAAGGTAACACTATTCCTTATAGTATCTTTTAAGGGTGTTATAACCTTGGATAACTATCAAAAATTAACCTAATATGGTTTATATTCAAAAGTATGATACTACATGTTTGAACATGATGCTAACTCATGTCATCAAGTTGGAAAGGTGACTTGAACACATATTTTTTATCAGTTTTAAGAATTTATTTTTTTGGGTTATTTAAATATATAGCCACCAAGACCCTTTAGTTTCCTCTTAAACATGTGAGCCTTATTCATAAAATCCCACTTATGTTGAAATAGAACCTATTGATATCATGGAGGGTTGTTTCCAACCCTCAACTACTTTTTTTTGCCTTTGATCCTTCCTATTGCAACTACACCTATTAAATGCCTTAGATTAATGTTAGTTGTGTTTAGCACAAGGTTATGTGTGTATCCTAAGTGCTTTGTGTAGCCTCCTCATTTTTCATCTAATACTCAATATTTCTCTAATCTACCTCAAATTTATCCTTTTTATCTTACTCTTACTTATTATTTATCTATTCTTCCTTGTTACTAATATATTTTTCAACTATGAATTTAACTAATTCTTCTTCTTTTATGATATCTTTCTTTTTTGTCTACTCCTGATTTCATAGGTCCTCAATTATTTTCTCTTTAAAATCCTTTTCTGAATTTGTTTGATTTTGATTTTTTTGTCCTCTTCTTGTTAGCAAACCTTATCATTATATACTTCCTTAGTATCCCTTTTTTTCTCAAGAAAGTATTGTATTTATTTCTATGCCTTATCTTCGACCACATTATATACCTATTTTCATGCTTTCATAGTTTCCTCAATCACATTCTCTTTTTATTGGACTTATAGCTATGGTTTATAAATGTGTTATTAATAATAAGGTTGATCAAGGGATACATTATCATACAATGTACTCATGTCTATAGTTTCACCCATTATCTAAACTATAAGAGTCCTTTGTGTAGCGGGGGGAATGAGGTGTAAGAAATTTTATTGGGTTTGGGAAAGATGTAGGGGTGGATATTTTATGGTATGGTGGTATGTGTATAAATGAATTAGTTTGGATATGGAATTTTTACTACTTAATTAATTCTAAACTTAGAGAATGTAATCTCACCAAAACAATTCACTACATAGTTATTTATATCAGGACATGACCAATTTGGATCCACTAAACCAAACTAAGGGATTTATTACCAAAAAATATAGAAGGAGATGGTTTTAAATCATATAATAAAATGTAATTATATAATAACCCAAAATATTTCTATAATACATAAAATAAATCTAATTTAGTGTTCACTAAAACTTGTGGTATAAAAGGGGATAGTTAAAATAAAATAAAATAAAACATGCAAATAGAACTCTACTAAAGTCAATGTAGAGGTAAACTAAGTAAGGAGTAAATAATTCATCCCACTAATTTATAAAATATATAATCTAATAAATGAAAGATTAAAATTTAGGAATACTTACGTTGAATTAAATTTGTCATCCATCAATCTCTCCCTTGGCCATTGGTGATTTGCAAGAGGTTATTGTGGATTTGTAAAGATCACATTATAAAAATAATATGTAGGATAAAAAAATCCTACTTTGGATCTAAGACTTTCCCACAATACAAGATTCCTTACCTCTAATTTAAAACCCTAAGTAATGTCTCCTCCAATGTAGAAATAATATAATTATGAGATGTAGCAATGTGAAAATGAATGTTAATCTCTTCATAAATGAAGAGGAGTATTTATATCCAAGGATTGACCCAAAAACCTCTCAATATTTTATCTAATAAGGTCTTACATGTCTTTTTTTTTGGAAAAAGATTTATTAGGTCTCAAACAGGTTGACTGGACTAATGAAATTATGTAATGTGCATTGAATTCCCAAACAAGATCAGCTAAATCGACATAGTAGGAAAATGAATAAAAATGGGTGTATGATTAGTTATGGGAAATTTTAGAAGGTGAATTTCTTAGAGGAGTGTATAAGAAAGTTTTAATTACTTAGAGAGTTCTATATAAGTAAATTTTAGTGATTTTAAGTAATGGTAGAGGGAACAAAAATATTACAAAGCACCATAGGTCTACCTACCTATTTCCTGATGCACCCTTTAAGGTGAAAACTTAGAGATATTGAAACTCAATAGGTTCTTGTAAGAGATAAAACATCAATAAATGATAAATTTTAAAAATTTTGTGTGTTTACATATGCCCCACTCAAAGATCATCACATGTCATGTAGTTGTAACATAGGATATTCCTTCCAAAAAGAACATAGGAACACACAATGTTAAGCTAATAAATTGAAGTAAAAATAATAAATTGAAAATTTGAATTTTAAATGACAATATGGATTTTTTTTGAAAGAAATAAAATTATCATATACATACCTTGACTTAACTTTATTATTGAATGGTTATCTACTGTATTTGTATATTTGATCATGGATAGTGCATTAATTACTTTGGACAAACCCCAAGGATACAAAATTAAAGAGCAAAACCAAAAAATCATAGGGAAATCAAAATGAATAAACTTTACATAATTGAATAAGTTAATTGTAAAATTGGTAAGCTAGGATGATAAATTTTAAGTTAGAACCAAAATACCAAGGAAAAATGGATAAAATGAGAGTAAATTAGGTAATCAAAAATCCAAGGCTATTAAATGATTGACAAACTCAAAAAAAATTACCTTAAGTAAGAAAAGTAAAAAGCTAGATCAAATGATGAACACATGAAAAATGAAATAAAAGATACAACATCAATGTAAAATAAGTAACAAACCATACTTTAAAAAATATTAAAAAATAATGTAAATGTGAACAACATTCACGAAAGATAAATAACAACCCAAACTCACTCAACAATGGAAAATTTGAATATAAAAATAAAACATAATGGCCTTCAAAAAGGGTGATAAATAAATTTATTATTTTTAAATACAACCAAGGAAAATATGAGAAGGATAAGTGTTATTTTGGGCCCAAAGGAGACTCGACAGATAACCACTTAATTATAATCAAATAGAATATATGTGGAAGTAATTTATTGTGTAATAAAGAATATGGAATGTAATGTGATAAATAAAAAATGAAGAAATAATAAGGTGACAACATGTGTAGAGTTGTAATAGAAAATTTGTATTTAGCTAAGTTTTATATAATCTAAGAGATCACATGTTGCTAATACAAGACTTATTAAATTTATTCTTAAATAATTAACACAATGTATTTATAACCTACAAATAATGGAAGCATATAGTATTATATAATGCAATAATATGAAGTGTTAGTTGAACTATTACAATAGTTGGTAATAACCATAAAGTGTAATGAAATCACTCACTACCATTACTGATAGGCTACTAACTAAAATATTTATACTATAGGGATTGTATAGTAATGTACAAGTGGATTTTCAAGGAATCACTTGGAACATAAGTGTGTAACCTACTAACATAACTAATGACATAAGCATAAGATTTGACATGTAACTATGATAATATGTTATATGAGTTACTAGCCCAAATCTTCCTAGATTATTAACCCCTCCTTTAAAATTAATGGTCCCCATTGAATTTAGTTATGGAAATAAATTGGAAACTTGCACTTTTATAAACCATTTTATCTAGGAAGGAACCTAGCTTAATTTGATGATTTAGAAAAGAGGCATCTCTTTTCAATGTGTATTTTTAACCTAAGCATCAATGAATTGATCTCATTTTGTTGGAATATTTCAATCTAGATTTATATTTATTTTATGGAGACTCTCCATAGTATTTGAAGTATAAAAGGGTACAAATAAATTTTTTAAGAATTCTAATTTTAATATTGGATTATGGTTCATACCAATAAGGACAAACGTTTCAATAAGGTCCTATCATTATTTCCTTTTGTAGGTGTAGCTAGACTCGATCAACTAATAGGAAGGTGTGTGGTATTTTATGCTTGTCATGGTGTTGCTTATATTTCACATTTATCTATTGAAAAATGGTTTACACCTGTTACTAAAGATGTTTAATGTGCTCAATGAATTGATTATTTTTTTCAACTTCATTTTGATTTGAAGTAGTTTATACTATTGAGGGTGGAATAAGATAATCTATGTCAATGGGTGCCAAGGGATGAAAACCTAACCAAACTTGAAAATGGTTGTGTACAGTAGAGTTGTGCAAAAATATATTATAGTTGAGATAAATCAAATGAATAATTTCATCCCAAGTGTGTTGCTTCTTGGAATTTTAAACTCTTGAAAGATTCACTATCATCTTATTCACCACTTTGATCTATCCATCAATATGAGTATGAAAAGTGATAGACTTATTTAACTTTATGTCTAATATAGATAGTTATTTTCATAAATGGATTAAAAATATCTTGTATCTATTATATAATATAGCTTTTGGGATTCCAAAATAGATCTAGATATATAGAAAATTTAAGTGAGTTATTTCTACAACTATTACACATTTTTTACATGGTATGAGAATTGTCATCTTTGATAATCTATCAACTATTACATATATGTAATCATTACCACACTTAGTAGTAGGTTATCCTAAGAAAAAGTCCATGTAAATATATTCCAATACCCTTATTATAATTTGTAGATGTGTGTACATAACTTACTTATTTTTTATTGGCTTAGCTATAACACATGTGGTACATGACTTGATATATTTGGAGACATCAAACTTGATATATGAATAGTATAAATACTTTTTAAAAATTTTAAAATTATTTTAAATTCTAAAATGTTTTTAAACCTTATTGAAATGAGCCTCCCATATTATTTTTTTCTTTCTTCATCATGTGGAATGCACAAGTACCTAAGATGATATAGAAGTATATCTTGAAAGTATAAATCTATAATTGAATTATCATAGGGTAAATTTTGATAGATATATAAAAAATCCATGTCATATGGATATAATTTTTATTATGTATTGAATTAATGTTCACATTCATCAAGTATAGAAATGAGAGTTTAAACTCGATGGCAGCTCATGTAATCTATAATTGGATTTGCATTTACCTTCTTATGCTTGATGTTCATATGATGTTGTTAAAGATAAGGAGACCATTTTTGATGTCATTATTACTAAAAATTGTTTTTAATCTACTAGATTTAATATGTATTATGATCTACATGTATCATATATCCTTAACCAAGATATAATTTTTCAATGCTTACATTATTGAAAATTTCCATTAAGTTCATGATCATATGTTAGGTAATTCCTTACTGGTGTAATGAAATTTTTATTATGATAAGTAATTGGGTGACCATGTTAAGTGAGGAATGATCCAAGTGTAAATTCAGAAGCATCTATCATGAGCTCCAATGGTTTTTTAAGTTATAATAAAGTAATTACTAGTGTGAAATAGAGTCTATGTCTCAATTCCTCATATGTTTTATATTATGTGATAGTCTAGTTGAACTCTAATTTAGTTTCACATTGAATAACTTGGTTTAAAGGTCAATTAATGTGATATAAACTAAGTATACATCTCTGGTATAAATTTTCAATCCCTAGAAGATATGAAGCTCTATGAGATTCCTTGGTTGTGATTAATCTTGGATGATTCAGTTGGGTCCACATACATTCCTTATGCATCTATAATATATACCAAATACTAAATATATGGCATGGAAAATGAATAATTATATGTATTTACATATAAATTGTATTTTCTCAAAGTGTCAAACACTTATTCTATAAGGTTTAGATGTTCATCCAATGTTTTATTGAAAATCAAGATTTTGTCAAGGTAGACTACTATAAATGAGGTAGCAAATAACATCAAGATATCATTCATGATATATATGAATGTGGTTAGAGTGTTGGTCAAACTAAAATGAATCAGTAACCATTAAAATAAACCTTATTTTTCCTTGAATTTTATCTTCCATATATATAGGATCAATAGGAAAATGATTATATCATGACTTGAGATCAATATTAGTGAATATTTTTTATTTTTGGAACTAGTCCAAAAGGTCATCAATCTATGGAAGAGGATACATGTTTTTCACTATGATATTGTTGAGTGTTTAGTAATAAATGTAGAGCCTCCATGTAAAATAATTATTTGGTGAAATTATAATTAGGCTACCACAAGGCAATTAGTTAGGCCTAGTATGTCTTTTGTTCATGATTTCATGGATATGTCGCTTGTTTTTTTTCATTTTAAAAGAATGATGTATAATATAAATAATTTTTAGGAATAAGTATTATAGGGATAATATTAATAGTATGATTTACCATATAGTGTATAGACATGTATTTTGGTAGATATAACACGTACTTGTATTCTTCTAACTTGAGATACAATGTTATTATTTTATTGATGTTGGATGAACTATGTTAACTATAAGATCTAAAATTAATTTATTGCATTCATATCTTACCATCAAAATAACAAATTTATTACTATATATTAATATCTTATTACACTACCTGACACTAATGAGAGATATCTTAAATGACTACTTTTGGTATGTGATATCTCAAATCACCAACATTTATGACTGCATTTTTAGGATTTTATTCATATAATACATGTCAATAATAAAAATATGTTTGAACCATTAGAATATCACACACCTCTAATGAAGTGACATTTCAAAGGATTGTATCTTGAAAGGATTTGATGTTATACACCACATGACACTTATGAGTGACATGTTTCTTAGATCCCACACTGAACCATCTAATGAGGTATGGTTGTGGGTGAGGTGTTAGTGGCACTTTTAATCTATGACCTAATTCAATAGAAACTAGGTTCTTCTAAATTCCATTATCAACATTGAAATTTATAAGTTCGATATTGATCCACATTTGATAATGAAACAATAATTTTTCTTCCTTTATTTCCATAATGGTATTATATATGTTTGGCGTTTAACCATAGTGTTAGGATCATATTCCATGATCTATTTACCTTTTTTCAATATTACAATGAAGTTCCTCATGGAGTGAAGTTGTAAGAGTAGGGTTTTCCTGGCATGAAATTATTCATTGGAGCCACTATTAGAGTTATGAATTGAACATCACTTTACAATTTTGGACTATTTATCCTGATCATCTGATGATTATTTATTCTTATTTAGAGGGTGTTTGGAGTTATTCCCTAATTTGGGATTCTAGTTGGAATATTTATACTATTATTTGGTTTGGGACTTCAAATCTTCTATCTTATTCTTAACCTCATCCTTTGATTCAAACTTAAAAGAATATATTTAATCTTATTCAATGGAGGATATAGAGAGTAAATATAGGTATAACTAAATATGATGTCTCAAGCCTGACCTATACTTTAGAACAAGATTCTAATCTAAAACCTAAATCCTAATTTTGGACACCAGGGTATGAAAAGTATTAATTTATTATTATATAAACTAATATTTTCCTTAGTGTAACTAAGTGTAATTAATGTATTGATAAATATAGTTTCTAACAAGGTAATATGTTACTTTTAGTGCTTCTACAAAACCATTCCATGTGTCTAAAAAATTGTCTAAACTGAGATCTTATTCATGTGTAGTGTAGTAATTTTCCCACCATTTTTTAATTGATAAAGAAACTTTTAGAAGACTTGGTCAGATAAGTTATTTACCATGTAATATGAATAGATGAGGTTAAACTAGTTATATAGTGAATTTGTGTCTATTTTATCTTTAGTCATAGGAATGTATTTATTGACTTGTACTTTTTATGGCATTTATGTAAATGATTGATGAGAATGAGAGGCTATCATGTAATTATGATTCTTTAGAAGGAGTGAAAAGTGATAAATGATAGTTTATCATTCAAAAGCATGAATTTTTTTCCAAATATTCCCTTTGTATATACAATTCATCTTCTATCATTTTATGTAACATCTCTAAACTTCATTATAAATTTTCCTCTCTTCTCAGGATGTGAAATATTGTATGACGAAGGGTCATAAGTCTTGATCCCTAATTTATTTTAATTATCCCTTGTATACATGGACATAAAAATAATGATGAAAACTTTTGAAATTCCATGATACCACTTAAGAATGATATGAAGTGTGAAATCTCTAATACCACTAATTTGGGGCCCAGGAGGAAACCTAGTGGACAACCTACTTAATGTGGATAAAATATGTTATATGCATAAGAGATTTACTATAAGATAGATAATATGAAATGCAATGCAGTGAAGAAATAAGAAATAAATAACAAGGTGATAATAGGTATAGACTATCATAGAAAAGTATTATTATGTAAATTTATATACAATCTGATATATCATATGTTGTTACCATGACAATTCCTAAATCTATTCTTATATAGTTTACACAACTTAATATTAGCCTAAAAATAATGTAAGTTTATATTATTATATAATGCAAGAATGTGAAGTGTCAATTGAATTATTATAACATCTGGTAAAAAC
The DNA here is from genome assembly GCA_037957365.1 of Torreya grandis. Taxonomy (NCBI): domain Eukaryota; kingdom Viridiplantae; phylum Streptophyta; class Pinopsida; order Cupressales; family Taxaceae; genus Torreya; species Torreya grandis. Next base: position 1,009,895 of record JARHVA010001282.1, on the reverse strand, counting down.
CACTTCATAACCATAAAGTGTGGTGATGACACCTACCATCATTATCCCCAGGCCACTAACTACAATATTGACACTACAAGGGTTGTGTGGAAGCGTATAAATGGATTTTTAAGGAATCAGTTGGCATGTAGGCATGAAACATATTTATGTATCTATTGATGTAATTATTAGGTTAGATGTGAAACTATGGTAATATGTAGTATGAACTAGTGGTCTAGATCCTCCTCAATCAAAGATATAGTCAAATTTTGGATAAAGTGGGAATTATAATATGACTTATATATATGATAGATTGTGTTATATAGAGGGTATTATGCATAATATAAAGTATAAAATGTAGAATATGTATAATTAATAAAAAATAATAATTCACTATTCTCACATATTTCATCAACAAGACATTAGACTCATGAGTAAATCAAAGTGGATCTCAGAGATGGCCCAATCCTAGTACTATTATTTTTAAACATTAACTTATGGATAAAACTAATTCTATATTGAATAACCTGATCTCAAAGGTGGACATGAATAATTTTGATTGAAAGGATCCACTTAATTGGATAAACCAAATGGATAATTATTTTCTATCTACATCAGATACCATGTGGGTAGAAGGTTACCATGACATCTTTATATCTTTAAATTTAAAAAATTATTTGGTATCAATGGTTATGTGCTCAAAATTCAAAGAATGTTACACACACACACACACACACACACACACACACACACACACACACACACACACACACACACACACACACACACACACACACACACACACACACACACACACACACACACACACACACACACACATAATTCACACAAATGGTCTAAATTAATTTTTCTAATACACTTGCCTATAAAGGCTTTCAAATGACTCATCACATTCCATTTTGAATCTTCCTTTATAATGAATCTTTAACTCCTTTTTCATTTTCCTTTTCTTGTGTCTTACTTGACTTTTATCTCATTTTACATAATTGATTTATAATTAAATATATTCCCCTATACCTTGTTAACATATGTTTCTCCTTCTATGATAATAATTGGATGATAAAATTTGGTGAGATAATATCACCAAACACTTGTAACCTCTACACCAACTTTTAGAACATTTGGAGATATAGTAATAACATAATTTTTGTTTATGATAGACCAAATTTGAAACAATCGGTAATATGTTTATATTGTTGTGTAATATTTGGATTGAAAAAATTGGTGAAATGGTAGTAACTAACACATGAAATATACGTGCTAAATTACACATCATTTAAAGTTACAATAGTAATGTACCATTTGTATCTATTAGACTATATCAACTATCTAATTTAAAAAAATTGGTGATATATTTCCAAATTTTGTGATATGATATAAAATGTAGTTTAAAATTTATGTTTAAAATTTCATGTAAATTTCATAAAATTTGGTAAAGTTCTTATAGTTTTAGTAACTCTCATTTGGCCTAAAAAACATCACTTGAGTACTTGGTAGTCATTAATCACAATATGGTATTTAATCATAAAAATTGAAAGATGCATGAAATTTGAAGGGGAACCTAGAAATAATGGGATGTCAATATTAATACATTAATTAGAGAAAGAATAATTTTTGAGAGAGGGATGAGCTGTGAAGAAGAAAAACTCTCTAGGAGCATAACAAAGATTTGTATCAGTTTAGGAGGAAATGTATGAGAGTCTAGAACTCTTTCATGTAATGTATGAAAATTATGTAGGCATGTGTGTGAGAGATAGTGTGTTTTATTATGTGAATTTACTATGTTATAATGTCTTTAATATTAATGTAATGAAAAATTGTTAAGTGTGTCAATTTTGAGTATGTGCTAAAAGTGCCCAAGGATGAGTGATTAACCTCGCCACACATAGATAAAGTTAGTCCTTAAGTGGAATGCTCTTTAGTGATTTCATTAATTTTTATCAGATAAAGTAATTTTCCTTTTATGTAGAGTGTGTGAAACTCTTATATTTTTTTGATGAAAGATATGAAATATAAGTCTATTGAGTGTGCTACAAGTTATGAATTAGAAGCTTGCATAAGTTTATCTTAGGTGTGAGAAAAGGCATACAAGTTTTGTTAATAAGAGAGGCTATATTTTTATTTAATTAAAGGTTGTGGAATATAATCCTTCTAATTATGGTGAAATATGCCACATAAAGGAGGAAAATCATGATAGTTTGATGACTTGATATAGATGTTAATGGAATTCCAAGAAACACTAGATATGATGGAGATGATTACACAAAGTTAAGATGTTACACTTGTAAGTGAATATGATGAATATGAGATAATGTTGGGGTTTATTTACTTATAAGTGAGATTTTATGCTTTGGAAAGAGGCTAAACAAGTGGAGGAAAAGATTCCATAAAATAAAAAGACTATCAAAGGTCATGGTGAAGGAAAGAGGTAAGTCTACTTGTTATGTTGTTTTATTTTATGCTAAAGAGAGCCTTGATAAGATCTTAAAATAGACAATGGATCTAGAATTTATATTTTAATGATGAGAATAGTCAATACCCCAAGAGGGTAAAGATTACATGTAAGACATTATGTGTGTGTGTGGTTGTGTATTGAAAATATCTCCAAGAGAGGAACAAGGAAAAGGTAATAAGGTAAGTGGTTAGGAATAAATGGTTTACACATTGTTTATTAATTTTTACACCTAAAATTATAGATGGAATGGTTAAAGAAGCTACATGTGATGAGTCTTGAGATAAATGAGAAGAAGATTTCTAAGAGAGGAAATAATAATGGGAAATTTCCATATGGGTAGCTAAATACTAATTTGAGTAGTAGAAATGATAAATATGTGTATGTAGAGAATAATTTTGTCTTGGGATATAGATAGATGATGAGGCTATCATGTGAGGATCCCAAATATAATTTTCAAAACAATAGAGAATAATTTTGTCTTGGGATATAGATAGATGACGAGGCTTTCATGTGAGGATCCCAAATATAATTTTCAAAACAAGGATAAATATCCTATAGAGGAATACACATTTATGAAATAGAATATGAAGGATATAGTGGTTGAATCTGAATAAGGAGACCCATTTTTTGATGATGGGAATGATTTTTTGATATATCATGAGTGGTAAGAATCAAAATAATCCTTGGTGAGTGAAGGACATGTGTTTATATTTTCTATTTTGGAGGGTATAAGGGTTGAGGACAACCAAATAAATATACATTTTTATTTGAATAAATAAATATATTTGAATTAATAATTCAACGAAGATGAATTTTAGATTTACATAAATGAAACAATGTAGGTGGAATAAGTGAAATTTAATTTACATGAGCATATTATAGTTCAATACTAGCCATTTGGAGGAATCTAGAGATAAAAACCGTATAGGTTTCTAAAATTGGCCATTTTGAGAACACCATGATGATTAAATATATGAGAAGACTTGGAATAAAAGATAATTTATAGATGGAATGTCTTTACATTATGAAGAGGAGATGGAAAAAGTGATTTTGGGAACTCTTAATTTCCTGAATATGTTTGTTCAATGTGCAGGTATAGAAAAAGAGATGGAGATAGATATGGTGGAAAATTTTATACCAAGTGGACATAAGGGTTAAATTGGTGTTGCATATATGGGATAAACCTATATAATTTTAGAAGAGAGATGCTTATGAATCAAGGTTTAAAATGTACTAAAATAGGCAAGGAGAGTGCAAGATCTTTTATACATGACATGGAAGATATGAAAGAAGGAGATATAAATCAGCCTAGATTTGATAATAATAGGATGAGAATTAAATAAGAGTTATCAAAATAACATATAACTATTGTTCTTAATAATAGGTAGAATGATAGAGGCTTTAAGAATCCCAATCTTGAGGAAGAACAAGATTATAGTGTGAAGATGAAGGATTAGATGGGGAAACTAAGTTCGATATCATACCAAGAATATATTGAAGAGAATGATGTTGAAAGTAAAAAGGTGAATAAAATGGAGGCATTCAAATATTCCTTCCAAGGTGAATAGATTGAATTTCTTGATCTCACATAATTTAATGATAATTTTTTGATTTATATGCCAACCATATCATGTGGACAAGAGGAAAATGTTATAGCAGATACGGAGAGGTTATTTTACATATCAATGAAAATAACAATATACAAGAGGTAAATACTATTCTTGAGGTGGTATGAGAATAAATGGGTTATTATGTGGAATCCTCAATGAATATTAAGTCTATTAAGATTGTAGACACTATAAAATCACACAAAATAGTTTTAGATGTCAAAATACCTCAAGACACCCTAAGGACCGCCTAACCTTTCAAAACCCACTAACCAATCCATCAAACCTTGGGTCTAGTTAGATACTAAGATAACTAAACTCACTAAATTATGAACTTAACAATTACCCAACCCATTTTAACCCTCCTTAACTCATTTTACTCTAAACCCTTGACCATCGATGTTTAGCTTAGCTGCTAATGGTTAGGTTGATTGTCGATGATCAAGTTTTTCTTGTTCTTACATAAATATGAGTTGTGTGTAAGCTAACATGTCATAATTTAATATATATACCTTACTCATTGATAAATAACTCCAAAGAATTGAAATTAGCAATCCAACCTCCTAGTGAACCTTCTATCCTCCATCTTTCTTTTCCCATAGAAGTAGGGGAGTAGGAGGTGAAAGGGATTAATCATCACAAGAGCATTCTTGCACATGCGTATTCAATCTTTTTAGCTAGTCTCGTTCTAACAATTTAGTAATAAAAATAGAGATCCTAGTCTCTACCAAAATTTACCTCAAGGCAAAGTACCATTACTCTACCAAAATTACTCTAGCCATTAGCCATTTAGCAAATAATAGGTATAGTTTATATTTCAACTTTATTTGTTTGATTTCTGACCTCTTTCCTTCATAAAACCCTTTCTACACCTATCTTCCAACCTCTAATTTATAACTAAACCCTTAAATATACCTTTACCTAATCATTGATCCATTCTAAAACTCCATTTTTAATACTTTTAGAATCTACAAGAACCATCGATGGTCACCCAGACCACTAATGGTCACCCCCAACCACTGACAATTACCCATCCATTGACAACCAACCTAATCACCAATGGTCAGCCCAACTACTAATGGTAACTACAGAATTAAATAAGATGTTTCTAACCTTTTACCTAGAACCAACTCTAAATTTCTATGTTCCTACCTATTCATAGAACCTTGCCTAATTTCTTAAAACTGACCTGATCCATTTTAACACTAGTATTGACACAATATTACTATATTTACTTTATTTTCATTAATAAGAAATAATTTATTCTTGTATTTCATTTTATTACTTTATATTATTTGATTCAAGTATCTTACTTTTATCTCTTTCAACATAATTGTTATCAAAGAGTGGATTGACAACCTCTTAGCAAGCTCGCACTTCTTGGATCTAGATCATGTTAGGTATTCCAACTAAATATATGCTAAAAACCCCTTCTATCATGTGATTTCCTATATATAGGTTATTCCTTCAAATATAAATATAATATCTCCATATTCATCTAGATTATGCATGAATTAATGACTAGGTTCTTCTACCACACCCTTATTACTAGTTTCTTACTTGTTTCCTTTGATAAGAAATATATAGAAATTAAGAGAAATAAAGAAATAAGATATGGTATCCATGAGATAGGAACTAAAAACAATGAAGGGTGAGAGAATGAGGAATCCAAAAATAGGCTGGATAGTGATTGAAAAAATCCAAGAAGGCTTTAGGAGTAGGTGGTTAGTCTGAAGTGGTTTTAAGCCCACTAGGTAGAGTAAGATGTAAGAATAAACATCTTGGTGGATGTGCTTAGATGAAGGTGGTTTTTATCCCATAATAAGATGAAGATAAAAAATATGAAAATTTGGTAGAGGTGGATGGATTATTGTGGCCTAACACCACAAAATGGGGAGTGAGGAGAGATAATAAAAAGAGGGAAATAAAGATTAGAGAAGACAAAAAGAATAACAAAGGTAATAACAAGATAAATAAATTAAAATTAGAAATAATAAGATGAATATGGAATAAAAATTATAATAATCAGCTAAAAAAATTGGTGTCTTAGAAGTGAATTCATGGCCATTATACACATTCTCAAAAAAGTGGTTTTGTCACTTATTTCATCTATGTGAGTAGGATCTCACATTTTATAAACCAGGTGTTTGATGCATGAGCATCCACTAGTTTTTGAAATCTTTCATCAACCAAAAGCTTAGTGTAATGTGTTTATTTGTATTTTTGGGTTGTATTCTTGTTTGTGTGAGCTTTTTAACCTCTTATAATGATGTTTTAAAACTATTCCTTTTTCATGGGAAAAGTGCAAAGATATTTAGTTTTCTTATATTACTCTATGTGGATTTTTAAATCATAGACATTGGTCAGAAATGACTATTCAACTACATTAAAAATTGGATAATGAAATTTGGTGAGGTTATAACACCTAACTCTTACAACTAGTAAACCAAGTTTTATATCATTTCAATTCACTATGGAAATGAATAATCTAATTTTGTTACAACACTTGGAAGGATGTTTATATTTATATGTTAAGATTTTAATGATTAAATTTTATGAGATTGTATCACCTGACAATTATAACCTTTATACCAAATTTTAGATCATTTGGAGTCCCCATAGAAAATGTAGTGAATAATTTTTTCATAAAAATTATAAGGATATTTATCATTCTTTAGTAATAATTAAATGATGAAATTTTCTAAGATCACATAACTTGAAACTTGTAACTTCCAAAAAAAATCATATTATTTGGAGATACAATAGTAACATTATGTTTATTTTTTTTAGAATGCATATAAAACACTTCTACAAATGGATATATTGTTTCAGTAATATTTGGACTAAAAATTTTAGTGATGTTATTATCTAACACTTGAAATATACATGACAAATTTTGGATCATTTTGAGCTATGGTGGTAATGTATCATTTGTTTCTATGAGACTATGTCATCTATCTAGTCTATGATAATTGGAAATATGATTTTTATGTATGAAATAATTAGATTTAAAAATTGATTTAGATTTTATAAAATTTAGTCTACAAGTTATTTTTTAAATTTTAGGTCAATTGGATAAACTTTAATAAAGTTATGATAGTTTTGGTAATTGTCATTTGGCCTAAAAACATCACCTAAGTATCTAGGAGTTGTTACTAACATTTTAGTGTTTGATCATGAAAAATAATATATGTATGAATATAATAAATTATTATTAGGTCAATTAATTTTAATGGAAACCCCATAAATCTTTGAATTTCAAGTTAAATACATGATTTAGAGAAAAAAGAAACTTTTAAGAGACATACAAGTTATGGAGTAGAATAGAGAGGTGTATTAGTTTGGGTGGAACATTATGAGATTATATAACTCTTTAACGTAATGTGAGAATTATATAGAGGAATGTATGAGATTTTTATGTGAGTTTGTTTTTGAGTTTGAATGTATTCTTATGTAATGTTTTTAATATTAATGTATTGAAATTTTGTTATGTATGTCAAGTTTGAGTATGTGTTGAAAGTGTGTCCATGGATGAGTGATTAACCTAGACATAGAGATAAAGGTGGAAAATAAGTTGACCCTCTTTTAGTTATTTCACTATTAGGTACCCATATCCAAAAAAACATTATATTAGATTTTGGGCTCTCATAGTTTCTAAAAATGTATTTGGGAGCTTCAAGTTCCATGATATCCATTAATGGTTGCCAACCAGGTCAAAGAATAATGTACCTTAAATTTTCCATTTTAAGATATAAATCTTAGTTCATGTTAAATGGGATATAAAAAAAATGTAAGATACCTTTTGGGTCCACCTACCCTACAAAGACAACATAATAATAAAACTAAGCCTTTACAAGTCGTAAAACATATTCCATGTAGAAGAGAATGAAAAATTGAGGTGGGGTTTTTTGGATTACCCCACATTCATATATATATATATATATATATAATAAATTTCAAAAAATAGGTACCTTTGGTTGATAAATTTCTAGGTTTTAAATATAAATGTTTGTAGACACTATTTATGAATTATATATCACCATAGTCTTATACTTGGTTGTTCCTCTCAGTTCTTGAGCTTTCCCACTTTCAAAAGTATCACATCTACTCTATATTGTGATCCTTACCCTATCTCTTGGTCTGATTAGTCTTATGTTGATGACCAACCCTTGTATCTTGTCCAAAATTCTTAAAAACTACTCATCTTCCACTTTGACAAGTTTTGAGCTTGTACCTATTTTCTTGTTCCTTAGACACTAGCATCCCAAATAGAAACTTACATTTACATAGGTGTCCTACATTGACACAAGTTTTGAGATCCTTAAAGTCATATAATTTTAAAATGAAATGTATGATAATGGTCAAACTAAACTATAATGTGAGTTATTTATCTGAAGGGATTGTTATAAATACAAGATCAACCCTCATTCATTATTCACCTAGAAAAATCTCACCTACTCACTAATAAACTTACAAAAGGAATTCAATCAATCATTGAAGTGAGTAAATATTCCCTTTTTTCTCCTATTTCCATAGTAATGATATAGACAACACACACAATTTTGAATTACTAAAGGATCAGCCCACAATCTATATTTGACAAGTTACAAGTTAGGTCATTCTTGTACTTTATTTCCACTTATTACATGATTAACACATAAGCCAACACATAGGGGGAACTACAAAAGTCTAAGTACCTCTTTAAAGTATTATCTATGTAGGTAAGGCTCATTGATACAGGGGTAGTTGGGGGTCAGATTGACACCATGTTCTCACTAACCCAATTTTACCTTAAGGTCACTATGAATATAAAGAAATAGGGTTGTATAATTTCATGAAGAGTGACAATCCATGACCTAGATTTTAATGCACCAGAGTCAAGGTGAAGACTAACCCATAAGCATCCAAGTGGTTTCATACTTTTCTAATAAGAATTCCATATAATACGCCTACAACAAGTTCAAATATTAGCATCAACATAACCATCCAAGACAAATGATAGTGTTTGAAACTCCATAAGTACTCAATCTAGAATTTGGTGATGTTTCTAGAAACCTCTTACAGTGTATTTCTTGCTTGTTATATATCTATAACTACGTTAGCATTAGAAATAGCTAAGTACATTGATTCTTTGTCATTTTCATATATAACATAGTTTTAATGTACTATTTTTAGCCTATCTTAATTTAATGTATTCAACATATGTTATATCTAAGTTTATAATCTAATTGGCCTACTATAGAGATAGTTTATCACCCTTATACCCTATGTTATATCTATCCCATTTAGCCATTTATAACCCCAATACATATTTTAGTGTTAAATATTTGTTAAGTCTAAAACATGTGAATTCAAACTTTTATGATCGAGGGCTTTCAATCCTCTAGGATTTTAGCTTATTATGATGGATTTTTAGATTTGAGACTTTGCCTTAGGGTTTTACCCTCCTATGTTCAAAAGGTCTTTGTGGGCATATGAATGCAAGTGGATTCATCCTTTATTAGTGCATTTCAGCCTTCAAACAAATCCATCTTAAAATTCATCAGAGGTATTTTATACCAAAAACATTTAAAATGGATAAAAAGAAGCCTCTTCCTCCTCCTAACCATAAGGAAGGTGACATCTCTCATCCCTCTAACTAGGTATAGGTTATCACTTATCTAAGGGGTAAGGTGACAATCCATATAGTTCCAAATAAAGGAAATAAATTTAAAATACCTAAGGTTTGTTCTTATGAAACCCTAAAATATCAAATCACCATTATGAATAAATTAATAAAAAAGTTACAAAATCAAATCACAAACTTGAAAAATCCCACATATGCTAGTGTTAATCATGTGTTCACATATTCCTATAGAAATATCATGCCAAACAAGGTTTCTTATCCAAATTCAAATAAAAACAAAACACATCTAAAATAAGTGATCTGAATATTATACCAAAGGCTAATAAGAAACCAATTGAAATCCTAAGAGAAATGATTTAAAACCAAGTGATCAAACTACCTCCTATACATCTTATACATAAATCTAAATATTAATGTACATATCATAAAATTCATGGGCAAAATATAGATTATTATTTTGCATTGAAGCACAAAATATAAAGTCATAGATATAGTGGTGATAATATCATTGATACATCACTCAATAAAACCATTCACATTATAAGTACCTCTCCTAAAGCACATGTAATAAAAAAAATGTGAGTACCAAATAAAAACTCAAATAAAAAAATTTGACAATATCAAATATAAAGCAAGTAAAGATTCAAAAACAAAAACCATATCAATAAAAGGATAAAAATTTAAGTCTCAATAATGATACTCAGTTTTCCAAAAAATATGATTTTGTAATGAAATAGTTAAAAAAAATTGGTTATCCTGGCTAAGGATTATAAAAATATTCCCAAGGAATCACTCATCCTATTTCCACATATGACCAAAATGACCATCAATACATGGGCTATATCGGTAATACTAAAGAAAATAATTCAAACATACATTTGTCTTACACAAAATAATAAGATCATATAAATGACATAAAAACTAAGATAAAGGAACAAATATCATAGGATATATTCTCTAAACACCAATAATATCAAATCATGATACCAAATTAACAAGTATAGATAGAGAAAAAAGTACGTAAAAAGGGTAATGTCAAATGCGTGCATTTATATGAATAGTTTTCCAATCATTCCTCAAAGCATAAAATCATTTAACTTTGCATAGATGTAAAGTAATTTCAAAATATCATACTTGAACCCACTTGTTAATTCAATATATGTATTTGTAAAATTTTTTACATCTTTGGGATATAACATGGAACATGTGAATAAAGCTATTGCATCCAATCTTTGTGTTGTATGTATTAAATGTAGTATCACACTTGGATCCAAATCATGATCTATTATATTAAATATTAGTCCATTTTTTACTAAATATAATTAAAAACTTATCAAAAATGGTTACTATCAACAAAGGAAAACAAATCTACAACAAATGTACCAAGTAAAAAATTACCAAAAGAGCATGATACACTTTCTGATTCTACAATGCACACATATGGCACATCTCATTCAAGATGAGTTATACATTTATCACCTCTTGAATATTATAATAAATTGGATGGGATCATATGGTAATATTTCCAATTTAAAATATTCTAAAACAAAAATACCAAAAAAATAAAAAATATTCAAAAATCCAAAAACATTGTCAGCGCCTACATATATTATTATCTCCTTAGCATCTATATGTTAATTCTCAGTTGATGAATGACATATTAGTTACTTATACATGCACATGCATGTAAAACTTATACTTGAGTGTGATATAGGTATATATAGATACATCATTTATTCCTATTTAAGATATTGGGCCTTCCTTCTACTCCTGTCATGTGGACATTGAGTGCATTCATTTATTTGATATTCATATACATAGGTTATATCATTCTATGGTATCTATATTATCATTTTTGAGATCGTATGTACTCAAAAATGTATTTATCCATGATTATATATTATATAAGTTACTTGATATGATATACATTAATGTTTTTTGCTAACACATTTGATCCATGGGCTACTATGATATCTTTAAGTTAGTTTCTTATGCTTTCATTTATGCACTTTCTTGAGTGCCTTGCCTTAATATTATCTTGTTTGTTTGAGCATTTTAATATGATAATTTTTTTGTGTCTCACATGTTATGTGTGATTTCATGAACATTTGAATATGTCAATACTTTATTTTGTGGACATTTGACTAAGTCAAGTCCCTTTGATTGTGTTGCATTTGAACATTATTATACATTAGTATCATTATTATATATAATTTCAACATTAGACATATCTAAGGTGTATATGTTATGCAATGTGCACCTAATATTGAACAATTAAAATTAGTTTCATATTTAAAAACACTCTTAGGGACTGTTATCACCCACCATGATGGATTTTTATGGATTGTATTGAGCCAATATACTATAGTAGTTGGTTCACTTTTGATATGGTTTAAATGATTAAATCACTAAATATTTCAAAAAATTAAATTTGGACTTCATTGTATCATCTAACCTCACTAGTTTTATAACATAGTTGACTTTTTCCACTCATACTCACTAGGTTATAAGTATGATTAGGTTATATGGTTGAGCTGATCTCAACGGTCAGGTGGAAAAACACCTTTTATCTAATTTTGGGGCATGTTATTTACAATATCTCTCTATCTACTTAGATATATGAACTTTATAGATTTATTTATTTTTCCTAATCTTAGTTTCATATCCTTACTATGATACATATTTTAAAATAACTTTCCAACAAGCAAGGTGGTTACATCGATACAATGTGTACTCATAAACCTTGCTCTTTTAATTTTAATATTTTCAATACTTTCAATTTTATATTATATGCACTAATCATGTAATGTAACATTATCTTAGTTTCACTGACAAAGCACTCAAGTTGGGTTCATGCAAAAACAATGTGTTATACATACCTAGTTATGTATTATTTTCCTTTAAACTAGAAATTTTATTACTAAATTAAAGGGGAGGAAATGTAGACACTATTTATAAATTGTAAATCACCTCAGGATTGTACACTTGGAAAACTCAAACCTTGGTTATTCTTATCAGTTATGGGCCTTTCTTGATTTTATAAGTCTTACATCTACTATATATTTTTCCCCTTGGCCTATCTCTTGGTATGACCAATCTTATATTGATGACCTAGACCTTTTATATTTCAAATAATGTTTAAAACCTACTTATCTTCCACTTCTAAAAGTTTTAAACTTATAACTATTTTATTATTCCCTAAACACTAGCATCCTAGATAGACACTTGCATCGATGCAGATGTCCTAATCTGATGTAAGTGTCTATTTCCCTAAAGTCATATAATTTTGAAATGTAATAGATCCTAATGGTTATCCTAAGTACTTTAATGTGTGTTATATATCAAAATGGATTGATCTAAATATAAGATCCAACCTCCTTAATTCCTCACCTATAATCTTCCTACCTCCTAACTAAGAAACTTAAATAAGGCATTCAATCAAACACACAACTGAACAAAGCTTCCCTATTTTCTCCTATTTCCATATTAATCATATGGAAAACATGTACATATGTTTTTAGTACTGAAGGAGTAACCCAAGAGATATATTTTCAAATTTACAAGCTAGATCACTATTTTACTTCATTTCCACATATTTCACGATTCACACACAAGAAACCACATAGGGAATAACTACATTAGTCTGAGGCCTTACTAAAAGTATTGGATATGTTGGTAGTTATCATTGATAGATGGTTCATTAGGGTTATCTTGGCATTGTATGTCCACCAACCCATTTTTTCCTAAGGTCACTATGAATATGAAGAAGTAGGGCTTCCAAATTTCTTGAGGAGTGAAAGTCCATGACCCAAATATAAATTAACCAAAGCAAAGGTGAATAAAAATCCATAAAAATATAGGTGGTCTCATCCATTTCTAATAGGTATTTTGTATAGAACATTACATCAGGTTCAGGTAGTAGCATCAACACAACCATCCAAGGCTGATGCTAGTATCTATAGCTCTAGAAGTACTCAATATAAACTTTGTTGACTATTATAGAATCCTTTTCTAGCCTACTTCCTACCTATTATAGATATATAACTGTGTCAACATCATAACCAACTAAGTACATTACTTCCTTGTCATTTTCATATCTAGCATAGTTATACTTTACTATTTTTATCCTATCTTAGTTTAATGAATTCATCATATGTTATATCTAAGTTTAATATCTAATTATCTTGCTATAGAAATAGTTTATCACCCTCGAACCCTAGGATATATCTATCCCATTTAACCTTATATAACCCTAATCTATATTTTTATGGTTAAATAATGTTCAGGTAAATTTTTTATAAAGATAGATTTTAAACTTTTAAAAATGCATATAGTAAATTTAATATAGATTAAATCAAATTTTGATAATTTTAATAACTACATGGTTAGTATGGGTAGTGATCGACACATTTTTACCACCCACTTAACAAATATATATACATTGGTATCACCATGTGTATTATAATCCTTGTGACTCCCAACCACATTCAAATAAAATCATGTGACCACTTTGGTCAAGTTGTAGTAGTCACCACCCATTTCAATGCACATTCCCTATAGGATTTTCCACTCACCACACTAATATCTAACCCATTAGGTGATCTAACCAATTATATGTGGCCACATGGGTAACCATCAACCATTTTCTTAAGACTACCCTACACAAAGGGTACAATACCCTTCCCAAATGCATGTGTATTTACAAAATTACCATACAAATATTTTATTTTCAAAAATTCATATTGAGTTAATCAAGAACTAAAAAATATTAAACAAGTGTTATTGGGTCAAACAATTTATATATTTTATTATAAAATTATATTGGGTACCTTTTTACTTCATATTTTTGTTCATAATAAATTGTGTCAAGTAGGAGCAAATCATAAATGAGATTTATGCATTTCTAGCATCCAAACTTTGAAAATTCTTATGAAATTAGTTGTGAGTCATTAAAATAAACCTTAAATTATGTTATGATGTTTATTAATCCTATTTTATATTAAAATGAATATTATAATGAGTTGGGACACTTAATTTCCTAAAAATTATATAATTACTTCTAGCCATCCTTGGGCTTCATGTAAATCAATACAATATTAAATTTTGGAATGAAACCATAAATATTTTTGATGAACTATAAAATACAAAGAAATCAAATTCATCCACAGATCTATAATTTTTTTTCAACATAAATATAATCATTATGTTTCATTTTTAGTCTAATAAAATTAGTTTTTAAGATAGTTCAAGAGAAAGAAATCATCACATATAGCTCCAATGCCTATTACAATTTTCTTTTGCTTTACACATAAAGAAATATGTTATGATCCACACATGTAATATTTTAAATATGCATAATATAATGTAAATGAACACAATACTATTAGTGTAGGGTTTTTATTTTTCCCTATTATTTAATTGGGGAAATTATATTTGTGCATACTTGGAGTTTTCCTACATTAGTGGGATAGGCTAGCTTATGTGGAGATATGTGTCATAGATGTGTTATATGTGTCATAAGAATGTCATAAGTAACTCCTTTATTGGAGTTACTTCTCTATTCTTAGCACCTTTTCACCACCTTTCATGGAGGAGTTACAGTCTATTCTTGGGGTGCCTTAACCACTTTTTGTGGAGGAGTTACATGCTCTCCTATATGTATTCTTCACTTTGGCCATCTCATGTTAATCAGATATTGGATTTTCTCCTATTTGTCTTGTGTAATTTATCTTCTTGTATAATTTCAAATTGCTTTAGCATCTATGAGATGTGCACTAGCTTCATCTCATGTTTTCATGTCTCCATTGCATTCACATTATCTAGATTCTGGCAACAAATTTGATATGGTATCAGAGCCACCCCGGTAATCATGTGTCTGGTTATGCTATTAGTTTATTTTGAAATTCTTACTTTGCTTTCTTAGTAGTTTTTTGTTTAAATCTATTGCATTTGAGATTTTTGGTAGAGTTTCTTGAAAACTCATGCAAATTCATATGGAAATCTATTAAAAAAAATTACTTTTGTTGAGTTTCATTCAGATCTCCCTTTAGATATATGAGTTAAAATTTACAAAGACATCTTGTATAGATCTATTGTGGCTACAACAAGGAAATTTATGGAAATATCAGTAGCTTGGCATCCTTTCCCAGTAGCTTGGCATCCATTTCCAATAGCCTAGAGTCCATTTCCAACAGCTTGGCATCCTTTTCCAGCAGCTTGGCATCTATTTCCAGCAGCCTGACATCCTTTTCCAGCAGCTTGGCATCCTTTTCCAACAGCTTGGCATCTTTTTTTTCCTGCATAAACTTTGTATCTTCCTTGCTATGGATTGAGATCTCTCAGGTCTATAGATTCAATATTTTTTTTGCCTAGAAAAATCAAAATTGTGCCTTGTTTTGGTAAGAGAATTCTGCCAGCCTGCTTTTTTTTTGAAAATGGCACCCCTTCATTTTTTGGCATCCCATGTGGGCCATTAAATACTTGGCCATCCACTTAATTCTATATATTAATTTATATTTTTAGTTAAAATTGACTTGTAAAAAAAAATCAGTCAATTTGACTGAATATGAAGTATTTTAGACAATTTGAAATTTTGGGGGTTTAAATTTAAACTTATATCTTCGCCTGTCAAAGACGAAGGGTGAGGCCCAGGTTGGCAAGAAGCTAATTCACCCTCAAAATGACCTCCTTTGGATTCCTCACTCTGTGTTGAATCCAATGAGTGGTTGGAAGGCCACTTTCTCTCTCAAAATAGGCATTTTTTTAATGTTTTAGTGTTTTTTTTGGCAAAAACATTAGTTTACAAGAAAATTGAATCTTTAATATCTTACAAACGGTTGCTCAGATTCAGGTGCCATGTTTTGAAAAAGTGTTTTTATTTCAATTATCCATAGTGTAGGCTTGATATTTTTTAAAAATTCACTAGTTTATAAAGCTCCTAAAATTTGGGTCTCTTGGGACGTATTTTCGACTGAGTCCAACATCCTGTTTGCTTAAAGTCTTGCACTGATTGATCTAAGATGCATTCTCAGCCGAGCTCAATGTATTTTGAGCTTACACTTGCATATTTGGGGGGGATCAACATTTTGGGGGGTGTGTTTGCTTTTCCCAACTTGCTAATCTTTGCTTTCATTCTCCTTTCTACATAAATTCACAACTTGTAATCAACACAACTTCACCTAAATTCAGCTTAAAATGGATTCTTTTCAACTTAAACCCATAACACCCTTCAACTATCATAAATGGAAGGTTAAAATGTCAATCATTCTTAAAAGCAAAGGGTTGTATAGGATCACCATGGGTACTGAAGTAGAACCTAACACTGATGTTGAAAAGGTCAAGTGGTACAACCGTAGTGATGAATCCTATGGATTACTGAGCTTGTCCATGTCTCCAAAACTTCTCTTCCATTTAGAAACTACCAAGACTCCTAAAGACATATGGGACACCTTAGAATTCTTATTTGAGAAGCTTGATGAGATGAGAGGTCATGAGCTCGAAAATGAACTCATAAGTCTAAGTCCTAGCAACTTTGACACCCTACAAGACTTCTTCACTAAGTTTAAGGCCCTTAGATTGAAATTGAAAGAATTTAGGATAGAGAAGAAAGATGATCAACTCATCCTTTCTATTCTCAGAAAGTTAGGTCCAAGCTATTTAGTCTTTGTCTCCACTTTTCATGCCATAAAAAGTGCCCTTGGCACTACATGGAAAATGCCTTCTTTGGATTCATTCATTGCCAACTTGACTAGGGAGCAAAATAAGCTAATTCAAATGGTCACAGTGAAGTCTACTCAACCCCAAGATTTGATAGCTATAAATGGTAAGGATAAGACTTCAACAAAGGAGAAGAAGAAAAAGAACAAGGAGCAGGAGAAGAAGAAAGAAAACAACAATCTTGCCAAAAACAACACTGAGTCTTCATCCTCTAATGCTAAACCTAAGAAGGAAAAGGTTAAGTGTGCCTATTGTAAAAAGATAGGGCATGATGAACACAAATGCATGAAGAAACAAATAGATCACCTAACTCATCTTCTAAAGAAGCACAACATAGGTGTTCCTGATTCCATCAAGCAGAATTCATCTACCCAAGATTCTACTAGGGCAAAAGGCAAGGGTAAGGAGAAAGACAAGGGAAAGACCCTTGTAGCTACTACTGCTTCTTCATCTTCATGGGTCATTGACACGGGTGCTTCTCACCACATGGGCTCTTCCCTAGTTGAGTTTTCATCTTTAGAGCCTTGTAGCATGACTTCAATTAGTTTGGGTGATGACACATTAGTTTTCAATGCAGGGAGAGGGTCAGTTGAAATGGAAGGAGGAACATTCAATAATGTTCTAAGTGATCCTTCTCTTTCAACCAATCTCCTATCAATGTACCATATCACTCACATTGGTCAAGGCATGAGAGTTGAGTTTTCACCAGATTTTGTGGCTATCAGGGAGTTGCATAATGATATTACAGTGGCAGTGGGTAGGGCAGATCACCAAGCAAGGTTATACACCTCACATTTTGCACCTGATTCTTCTCTAATAGCATTGTTGACTCATTCAAATGGAGTTATCAAAGTATGGCATGAGTGGTTTGGCCACCTTAACTACCACTACCTTGAGCAACTTTGCAAACATGACATGGTCATTGGCTTGCCTCGTGTCCAATTCTCAAAAGGACTTTGCAAGGGGTGCTCCCTTGGGAAGCATCCCAAATTAAATTTTGACAAAGGAAAAGCTTGGAGGGCTTCATAACATTTAGAGTAAGTCCACAGTGATGTATCGGGACCCTTTCCCAAACCATCTTTCACAAGGGCCAAGTACATCCTCACTTTCATTGATGATTTCTCTAGGTACACTTGGATATATTTTCTCAAACAAAAATTTGAAGTATTTGAAAATTTTCTAGACTTCAAGGCTCTTGTTGAGAAACAAAGTGAGAAATCCATCAAAGTTCTTCAAACTGATAATGGAGGGGAGTATGTCAGCAACAGGTTTGAGTAGTTTTGTACCATAGAGGGGATTGATTTGCAGCACACAGTAACTTTTAGTCCTTCACAGAATGGGGTTGCAAAATGCAAAAATAGGTTCTTAAAAGAGATGGGTAGCTATATGATTCACTCTAAATCCTTAGCACCATAGTACTAGGCTGAAGCCATCAATTATGCTTGCTACATTCAAAACAAGGTTCCTCATAAAGCTTTGAAAGGGATAACACCCTTTGAAGCTTGGCATAAAAGGAAACCTGATGTTGAGCACCTTAGGGTTTTCAGATCCCCAACCATGGCCTACATACTAAAGAAGAAACACAAAGCTATGGGATGTCAGTCTAAGCCTTACATCTTTGTAGGATATCTAGGATGGTATTAAGGGGTATCGTCTTCTAGATCTAGTCACTCATGAGTTGTTCATTGAGAGAAGTGTCCATTTTTAGGAGAGTCCTAGAGACTCAACACTTGAAACTTCTTCTCCTCATTGGATCTACTTCTTCATGATGATTCCTCATTAGATTCAGATCAACCATAGCAGGTTTTTGAGCCAGAGACATCTTCTTCTTCTTTGAGTTTAGATAGTGAGGATAGTGATGCAGAGTCATCCACCTCTAATCAGTTAGAGGATGAGGAGTTAGCACTTCACTTGCCTACTTTTAGGCCACTTTGGGCCAGACAGACACTTAAGAGTGCTAGCACTTGGGCAGGAGATCCCATAGATGATAGATGTACTAGGGGGGATTTTTAGAGAGATCCACATGCCTTCTTCTCTTCAATTTCAGATCCATAAACTTTTTGAGAGGCATCAGGGGTACTTGAGTGCGATAGTGCTATGGAGGAAGAATATTCTTCCTTAATGAAAAATCACACTTGGGACTTGACTTCACTTCCAAAGGGAATAAAGATGGTTTGATGTAGGTGGATATATTAGACCAAGTTTGTAGCAGATGGGTCAGTTGATAAGTACAAGGCACGATTGGTCGCCAAGGGTTTCTCACAGATGGCAGACATTGATTACTCAAAGACCTTTTCACCCATTGAAAAGATGACTTCTATCTGACTCACCTTGGCTATTGCCATAACACATGGTTGGGATGTACACCAGATGGATGTGAAGAGTGCCTTTCTTCACAAAGACCTAGAGGAGGAGATCTACATGGAGTAGCCACCAAGATTTGTTCAGGATTCTTCCTTAGTATGTAGACTTAGGAAATCTATATATGGCCTCAAATAGGTCCCTCGGGCTTGGTATGCCAAGATGGATTCCTTCCTTCTCACAGCGGGTTTCACTAGGTGCCATTTTGACCCCAATGTCTACTTCTTGTGACATGATGATTCACTCTTGATTTTGGTTCTATATGTTGATGACCTTTTGATCACTAGGAGTTATTCATCAACTATTACAGTGGTGAAGGCATCTCTCTAGGATAGATTTGACATGATAGACTTGGGTTTGTTGTACTACTTCCTTGGCATCGATATCTCATAGTTAGATTTAGGGATTTCTCTTAGACAACCTAAGTATGCTCTTGATTTATTGTCTTGATTTCACATGGCTGATTGCAAGCCATCTCTGACTCCCTTTCTATCAAGAGTCAAGCTTGAGGCTAACTATTCTTCAACATTGGTTGATGCCACTCATTATCAATAACTTGTTGGTAGTCTCATCTACTTGACTCAAACTAGGCTTGACATATCATATACAGTGGGACTTGTCTCTAGATTTATGTAGAAACTGCATGAGCTACATTGGAAAGCAGCTAAGAGGATCTTGTATTACATATAGGGTTCACATAGATATGGGATTCATTATATATTTGGCATAGAGGTTGACTTGGTTGGATATATAGATTTAAATTGGGCTAGTGATTCACAGGCTTGCAAGTCCAGTTCTAGTTACATTTTCTCTCTAGGTTCTGGTCCTATCAATTGGTCTATCAAAAAGCAAAATGTTATTGCTATATCATCCACAGAGGTAGAGTATAGGGGAGCTATTAATGCAACTATTGAGGCTATTTGGCTTTAGGAGATTCTTTCAAAGTTTGGCATTCCTATTAGGTAGCCCACCATCATTTATTGTGACAACTAGAGTACCATTTAGATTTACAAGAATATGGTTTAGCACCAGTGGACCAAGCACATAGAGATTCATATGCATTTCATTTGGGATCTTATTCATAGTCAGGTCATTGACTTAATCTTTTTCCAATCTTCAGATCAAGTTGTAGACATCTTCACCAAACCTTTCATCGAGAGCAAGTTCATTCATCTACAAGCTCTTCTTGGGGTGCGGTCTACATCTGCAATAGCATCATCTTTAGGGGGGGCCTTCTAGCCTCTTCATTTCTTTTATGTCTCTCTTTGTAGGGGGGAGTTTCTTCCTATGGGTTTTTTCCTTTTCTCTATCTTATAAGAGATTGAATTTGTACATGGGTACCTCATCAGGCCTAGTTTTCAGGACCTATTTTATATTTTCACACTGCCCACCTAAGTTGCACTTATGGGGGGTATTAATGTAGGTTTTTATTTTTCCCTATTATTTAATTAAGGAAATTATATTTGTGCATACTTGGAGTTTTACTACATTAGTGAGATAGGCTAGCTTATGTGGAGATGTGTGTCATAGATGTGTCATAGGTGTCATAAGAATGTCATAAGTAACTCCTTTATGGGAGTTACTTCTCTCTTCTTAGCACCTTGTCACCACCTTTCATGGAGGAGTTACAGTCTATTCTTGGGGTGCCTTGACCACCTTTTGTGGAGGAGTTACTTACGTGCTCTCTTATATATATTCTTCACTTTGGCCATCTCATGTTAATCAGATATTGGATTTTCTCCTATTTGTCTTGTGAAATTTATCTTCTTGTATAATTTCAAATTGCTTTAGCATCTATGTGATGTGCACTAGCTTCATCTCATGTGATCACGTCTCCATTACATTTGCATTATCCAGATTCTGGAAACAACTTTGATAAAGACACTATATATTAGTGGGTTAAGATGTTCAAATATTATATATATATATATATATATATATATATATATATATAAATATAATAATTTCCCTTAAGGTAGGGTAACACCATATAATTATTATTTAGGAAGGAATAACTCCGTGATTCCATTACGAGGGGGACACATCCAATATCCTTCTTCCAAATAGAATACTCAACACTTGATTGAAATCCTTTATAATGATATTCATCTCCTTTATATAGAACCATATATAACTAATAATGGATCGGTAACCTCCTAATCCTAATGTAGGCTAACCATTACCCAATGTACTAATTCTACAAGTTACTCATTTATCCTAATATATTGCACCCATATAACTAGATAATCGGTATGTGTGACATATGTTGGCATCTAAATAAATCCATATAAACTAATATATCATACCCCCACATATATATCATTACTTCTCTCCTTGAAATGTTTCATCCCTAAAACATAAGAAGAAACCAAATAATGAGTGTGCTTTAAATCATTGCACTCTTATCTCCATTCCTAATCATCCAACCATCCATATGTGATCTTGGTAGGTGATATCTCACCAATATTGTCTCCAAATGACATTGTTATACTCTAATTCCATTCATAATTATAATTGTACCTCCTTGGTATCCATGTATAATGATTCCTACTTTGATTCCATGCTTCATAGTTTATTGTGCTACAATAATTTCATGCATAGAAATAGTATTTATTATTTGGATTCCATTAATATTAATACCAATTTCCACATTAATTCCATGTTTTATATTTTTAAAATATTCTAATTCCAAAAATGACCATAGCAGTTCTTACTTGGCTTCCATGCATAGTCAAACTGATTGCTCCACTGATTCCTTGTGTAGTCATAGTGATTGGTACTTTTATTTCTTATATGACTAAATTGATTTTTTATATGACACACCCTAACATGCATCCATGATTACTACCTCTCTTCATGATGTGGTCAACTATATGCCTTAACCTTTTCTAATTTTATGACCTTTTCAACTTGATCTTTTACCTCTTCCACCTTTTCATTTTGTAGTGATTTTATCTCCTAAGTAGATGAAGTGATCTTCTCTAAATTTATTATTTTTTCATTTATTTCTTTATATTAATATTATTTATGTTATTCTTCATCATCTTCAACATCATCTTCATGTTCTACCTGGAAATTTCTTTGTGCCTTTCCAATTATTATATCCTTTAAATTTACCTTTTTTTTCTTGTACCAAACCTTCATGAAATTCTTCTACACATTAATATTTATTATTCCCAAAGTATATAACCAAGGATATCCAAGAACCATATCCACACCATCCATATCCAAAGCATAAAAATATTAATGCAAAGCATATTTATCTTTAGTGAGATTCAAATCTTCAAAAAATTGAATATTCTTGCCATCTACTTGATCATCCTTGATATTATTTTATTGAACATGTAGATGTTGAGCCACATATGTGTTGATGAATTTTGTTATTAAGGTTTATAAACATAATAATATTATTCTTTTGAATTAATCCTTAAACTAAATTATGGACATATCTCTATTTGGATATAATTTATTTGAACCATTATCTTCCATCTCATATTTTTCTCATCAAAATCATTTACCTCTTATTCTACATCATTTTTAGCCTCTTCATCATTATTCTCTTTTTCTTATTCTTATTCTTCTTCATCTACTTTATCTTCATCTTATTTTTCTTCTACATTCACATTATCAGTTCATTCCTCTTCTTGCACATCATGATCCTCAATGTCTCTTTCTGCATCATTTGTAGATTCATCCTCATCATCAATATTCATATCCTTTGCATACTCTTCCCCATTACCATCATCATCATTATTTTCTTCCTCTTCTTACCCATCATCCTTATTTTTCACCTTCACATACTTAATCTATTTTTTAAATCAACATATGATTTTTTTCATATACTCTTAGATATACATAATCCACTTATTATAATCTTCATGTAACTCTATGAGCATAAAAAAATAAGGTTAATGGAAAAATCATAAAATTAAAATAACTCACACCACATGGATCAATGCACCCCATAATTTTTATTTTACCTTCCATGTAATACCATATAACTTCTATGAAACAATTATGGAAAATTTCCAAAAAATTCACTCTATAGAGAGAATCTATAAAAATTAATAAACTCAAAATAAATCACTCAAAAAAATTACAAAAATTTTAAAATATATATTTTTTATAATGATACAAATTCAGTAAAAAAAATCATAGAAAATTCTTTGAAAATTTTTCATATATGATGAATTTATTACAAAACCTAAAATATCAATATATCCCTCAAAAAAATTCTTCAAACCTCTATTTTTTAATGTGACTTAATTGAAATATTATCGAACTCCATAAAATAATTATATAAAAATATTGAAACATATTTCAAAATATAAGTGAATTTTGAAATTTAGGGTTTCACAATAATATTGCTCAAATCAATGTTCTAATGCCACTTCTTATTATCCAAACTTATAATAATTATAAATATATATAATATAATGTATAGCAACATAACATAATATATATTGGTGGAAAAATTGTCCAAATATTCAATATAGTATATATTTAATAATTACCCTTAAGGTAGGGCAACACCATATAATACTTCCTTAGGAAGGAATAAATCCACAATTGTATTTCAAGGGGGACACCTCACATATCCTTAAAAACATAATAATAAACCCTTATTTGATTTATATCTGTTGCAATGATATTCATATCCTTTATATATACCTATATATAACTAATAATGGATGGGTAATCTCCTAAACCCAATGTAGGCCAACCATTACCCAATGTACTAATTCCACAAGTTGTTCATTTATCCTAATATATTAGACCCATATAACTAAAAAATATGGGTTTATTACACATGTCATCTTCTCTATAAACCTATATACATTAATATATCATATCATATCTATAGGTACATATCACAATAATTTAAAGTATTATAATTAATATTTACAAGATTTGTAAGGCTTAAAAATATCCTAAGTTAAATATTACACTAATATTTTAGGTTTTTCCAATCTCCAAGAATATTCAAGATCAAAAATATACCCTAAAATCAAAGTCAAGGAGGGTCTCACATCCTATCCTATTTCCATCATCAGGGGACTATCCTAGACACCCCCAAGCCAATTAATCCAAATTTCTATCATGTATACTACCATTCAGGTGTCAGATAAGGTGATTTTTGGTTAAGTAAAATGTGGAAAGCATGGTTATATGGCTTGAAATATCATTATTATTTACTTACAAGGCTCGCATTAACACCCAATTAATAACATAATTTATTTTTAAACATATAAATTTCAATCATTATAATAAATGGTAGCCACAAGTGTTTAAAATTCAAAGAAGTCTCATGAATCACTCATTGATAATGAGTGTCATTTATCCACACTCAATGGGGTGGGATAAGGTCTTTGTATTTCCTCTCCTTTCCAAAACCCTTCTCCCTTACCATGGGAAGAGTTTGTAAAATGTTATTTTTCCTCTTTTATAAAACCCCATGCAAAAAAACTCATGAAGGAGGACTTTGTGACATAGTTCCCATGTCCAAACCCTACCAAATGAAGGCAAGTAATGAACCCACAAGTTATTCCTATAACATTATAGTTTTAAGTCAATAAAATTGTTATCAAAACAACAAAAATAATATAATGGATTCATCATATCCATACCCAAAAATTGATTAAAAAACATGGTGGACATAGGCCCAACCAAGGCAAACAAAAAATAATAAGGATTAATCCAAATGGCCATTCAACCATTTAAAAACACTCAAATAAGAAATTAAGTATAGAATTTAAGAAAAAGGTTAACATACTTTAATGATAAATCCTACCTTGGTTCCTCAACTTAATCCCAAGTAATCATTCATCCTATGTGGGATTTGATACAAGCATTCTTTCTCTATTCCAAGCTTGTTTCTCATCCTCAAATTGAATCTCCTCTTCTCCAAGATGGAAATAGTGATGAAAAGTTATGAAAAAATAGTGGATTCCCTTCTAATTATAGAAAAAACCCTCAATCCTTGACCAATGGGAATATTAAACTTGTACCTTCCCATACATTTTCCTCTCACAAAATTATTCTTAACAATTAACTCATTCAACACACCCATGTGGGAGATTAATACTTTCACACTCCTTAATGACCTCACATATCATGTCATAAATGGGCATACGAGCTGCTCTAAAATTCTTATTTGGATCCTATAATGAATATCATACATCCCTATTAGTCAAAATACTCTAAAGTTAACACAAAATTTCATAAAATCACTTTATGTCACCCTCTAAAGTTGGATTTTAAATTTCATTAGAGTTTTATAAGTCGTGATAACACATTGGATCCCATTTCAACCTTATGACCTTATATAAGTTTCAATAAATATCAAGGTTTACATAAAGAGGTAAAGAATAATCTTGTATATTATATAATTTCCAAAATAAAAATAATTGACTAGAACACAATAACAAAATGTAAAGAGTTAGGTGTCACTAGGGATACAAAACATATAGTAGATGGTATAATCCAAAATAAATGTGATCTAATACCCCTTGTTTGGCCAATTGTGATCCTAAAAATCATCACATACATAAAATTGTTCTATCCTATGATATTTCAAGTAATTAAAATTTAAATAGTCTCAAGTAATATGTACAAACATGCATGGTATATATATATATATATATATAAAAGCATATGATTGATTCTATTGATGCTTAGATGGTTCAAACATGTATGTTACCCCATGATGATTATGGATATAATATTATTCTTGTTATTCGTATATATATATATATATATATATATATATATATATATATATATATATATATATATATATATATATATATATACGAATAACAAGAATAATGTTATATCCATAATCATCATGGGGTAACATACATGTTTGAACCATCTAAGCATCAATAGAATCAATCATATGCTAAAAAATCACTAGATCTACTAGTAAGGAGCTATAATGTGCATTTAAATAAACAATTTAAATAATTTATCACCAATATCTGAATCACACTCAAGTAGGAAAAAATAAAAAAACAACAAGTCTATAACCCACTATCTTAGTAGTAATGTAATAATCAAATAATCATCATAGCATAAAGTGTCTCATTTATCAATAATATAAGGAGCACATCATATTATGATGTGTGTATAATAGCAACAAGGTCCCACATAACTAAAACTATGAAAAATGGGGCCTCACATCCCCCTTCCCTTATGCAGACTTCCTCATGGAAGTTGCTTAGAGTCAAAAGTCTAATTTTAATGAAGTTATAAAAATCTTGAGGAATCCTATTAAATCAGATCAATAACCTCTCTAAGTAAATGATATCATATAATATATTAATAGAAAATTAATTATAGTGTATTACACTAAAAAAATACAAGGTCAAAGATAAGCCAACTCCACCATAGGGTGAGTCATGCTTTGAGGCATAATTTGATCTGTTGTTGTTTGGTAATTTATTTCCAAGTTATGAGAACACATATTCAAAGAATATTTAGTTCTAATAATTTTTTATTTAATAATTTAGAGCATTTATTATAACATTTAAATTGTCATTTATAAGCATAAGGTAGGGATTTATTTTATTTTAATTTCTTTAATTCATTTTACCTTGGGGGGGCAAGAGAATTTTAATCTCATTCTTTATATTCCTAAAATGAATAACAACCTCTTCAACTACATGGACCCCATAAGTATATACACATGATATCATATTAATATAATGGGTTCTTAACCCATTTGAATAAAAATAATTATGGTTTCTAATCAATAGAATCATATAAGGAGGACTTTGTGAAATTATTTTATCACTATTTACCAACTCTTCACTTAGGCACAATATGAGGAATTTGGATTAATATATCACTTTCTCCAAAAATCTATTTATTTAATCCATTGGGATGAATTTAGATGTAATTGTCATGCCTAACCCTAATAAAGTAGCATATTAAGAGGATTTTGGATTTTAGTCTTGATTCCAAAGACTAATACCTTAATCCATTGTGAGAAATCTAGACTCTCATCCTAATGCCCAAAAATATATCACACACAACATTGGGGGGATTTTAGATACTTGTCCTAATTGCCAAACCCTAATCACATAAACCATCTTGAAGACTTTGGACACTTATCCTAATGCACAAACCCAAATAAGACAACACATCAAAGTGTATCCAAAATCACAACAAGTCATAAGTTTATCTCATATGATAAACCTAACAAGATACTTATCACCTAATACTCACACAATTGCACAAAGTGAAAGGTATACAAAATGAATCATCAAAACAAAAAAATTTAACAAGTTCATAATTTACCAATCTAATCAAAGAATAAAATTAAATTATCTAAACAACCTAGCTCAATCCATAATGAGAACAAATGAAAAGGTATAAACAACCCAATATAATCCAAATAATTATAAAGGTGAAAAAGGCTACATATCCCAATATAATCCAAATTGAAGCTAAGAAAGGAAATTAGGAGCTTCAACATTCAATAAACTCTCAAATAATAAATGGATAAATAACATCTAATTCCATCATAAGGAAAATAATAAAAATGTGATTCCAATAAACATGTAAATCTAAATGAATAAGCAAAATAATTTCAAGGTTTGCCACATCACATGGTAAAATTTCATCATTTTATGTATAATAATAATAAATAGTGTGTGTCTTGAAGGCCAAAAATGGGGATTAGGGAGTTAACATATAAACAAACAAGAAACTTAACTCTTAAATACCTTCTCATGATATGAAGAATGGATTGTAATTCTAAGTTTCCAAAACCACCACACACCTATCAATATGTAAGTGGACAATATCACAACATATTTCCCCAAATAAGATAAAAGGTTAAACCATATTAATGCATCATATCTATCCATATATACAACTTTTCCAGCCAACACAAATCATAAGACACCATTCTAGAAGGCTAAGGAATGTATGTGAATCCAAAAAAAGAAACAAGCCTTCGACCAGAAAGAACACTTATTTAACATCATGTAAGATATAAACCATTCAATGAATGTATGATGATATCACTTGAATGTGAGACATTATAAACTCATATAGGTGATATATAAATTCTAACTAAATAAATAATCTTCCCAAAAGTCATGGAAAATGTATGGAATATCCATCCATAAATAAAATTGCAATATATAGAAATACACTAACATAACATATTACACACCTCTACTATGAGGATCATTCACACCACTTAAGGGTGGTACCAACTCCTAATGGATATTCCAAGATCCACTCCCACTTAATTGATATTATCAAGGAAAAAAACCTATCTATCAGGTACACTCTTGCTTAGGTGAGAAACATATCATACTCACACAACACCCAATAAAGAAGGCACAAGTGGCCCTTAGTGACTTTAATTATAAATAAAAAGGTCTAACCATCACCAATGATCCTTGATATAAGGTGTTCAATAAGCTTATAGGACTTTTTCTCATGAAAATCATGAACTATGCTAGGTACTCACCTACCCATTTGAGAAATTCTCATTTTTCAATAGTTTTTAAAGAAAAATTTGACTCGGTCCAATGGATAAGTA
This sequence comes from Torreya grandis, assembly GCA_037957365.1. Taxonomy (NCBI): domain Eukaryota; kingdom Viridiplantae; phylum Streptophyta; class Pinopsida; order Cupressales; family Taxaceae; genus Torreya; species Torreya grandis. The sequence goes on along the minus strand of JARHVA010001282.1, from coordinate 980,571 downwards.
AATATTAATAGATATTTCACATGGATTAGAATTTTAATATGCTATTTGGGTGCTTAAGCTAAAACTAATTGAATTAATTAAATTATTAATTATTTTTATATGTAATTAGTTTCAATTAAAGTCATAAAATGATGCCTTTAGAATATTCTATCTTTTATCATTGATTCAATTAATTATTTTTATAATTAATTATATATTTTAAATGCATAAGCACAAGTACATGTAATTTTATAAAATACCCAATAATAAAGTCAATAACAGGGGAAGTCTAGCTCTAGCATGACTTAATCCAAAAATGAATTTTTGACTTCCCTAGTGGAAAAATGTACTATACAAATGATAAAATCTAGGTCATTGTTAAATTTTATTATTTATTTCAATCTCTTGGAAAAGATCTAGCTGTAACTTTATGTGGGCTATTTATTTTTTCATATTTTAGCAATGGAATGAAAACAAGTGAGATCATTTTGATGATTTGTGGATTTTGATATTCTTTGTTTATCAATTCTATATTTATACTCATAATTAAAGACTCCATTAAAATTATGAGCTTTTATTGGTTAAGTGAAACTCATGGTGTTTCCAAAGTTTTTATTTCAAACCTCAAGTATGGGATTTATACCAATTTCACCCAATATAATTTTTGAGGAGACATTGTGCTTCTAGGAAAACCTTATGTTCCATTTACATATGTTTATATTATGCCCATATTTATATGAGAGTAATAATTTCCATCCCTTTCATTTATTTCCAAGTTATACTAGTTGTTATCTACATTCATTATGTTGTGGGTTTCTCTTGTTTGCCTCCATCCACCTCCATTCTTCTTCTATTTCCAATTTCTAACATTTCCCATTTTATTTATTTTTGTGCTTTACAGTTAAAATTACACAAAACCCCAAAAAACACATATCCTATGAGGGAGGTTGACCTCTCAAAATAAATGTAAAATCAGCATCTCAACAATGATTTCTCTCATTATTAGTAAATTTTTGTCACTTCACATTGGGTGACTCATAAAACAAAAGCAACCTACATTTCCACCAATAGTTTTTGGTGAGTCTACTAGGGATTGAAAGGTGCCTTTAGTTCCTAAAATTTTAAGGGAATATTCCACTAGAAATATAATAAAAGAAAATTTATTTATAATATTCTTGGAAATGATGGAATTCAACCCAGTTTTTTGATTTGTTGAGATTTTATATCATTGTCCATGGTCAGATTCTTAGTTGCAAGCACGAAAAAAATCTGGTTGAAATCAGAATATGTATACCTTAAAAATATTGGGTGGAAAAAATAAGAGTAAATAAACAATAAAAATATTTTTAAAGAGCCTAAATTAGGGGTTGATTGGTTTTTTTTTCAAACTAAAATATAATGGTAAATGTTTTCCTCTTATTATCAACCTTTAAAAAAATATCTTATTCTTAAAAAAATTGATGATCCAAAATGAGCATAGCTTTTTAAAAATATCTATGGAGATTTACAAATCAATCAAAGAGAATTTTTACCAATTCAAAAGTTTCCTAGGATGGATAAAATATTAAAATATCAAGTTATTTGTGTTGGGGATGGGATTGATGGTTTAAATTCCACTATGGTGAACACTCAAATAGATGAATTGACTTCTTTCATTCAGTGCCTTGAAGACAATATATAAAATTTAACTCAAGAGTAAAAACTCATGGAATGCATTAAAAAAATAAAATTCAACCTCCTTTCAAGAGAATGAGATTAGTCATGAAAGTAGTGGGATTCATATTTATGAAAAAGAGGCATGTGATGATGTTGAACATAAGAACATAGTAAATTTTGAATAAATTACAAGAAACATTCAACAAGAAATTTTTATTCATGTTGAGAACCATGATTTTTTTGTCTTAATCTCACCTTTGGAAGTGTCTAAAGATGATTCAGTTTAGCCATTCATGATTTATGAACCAAAAATGTAGACAAAACATGAAGATGTTAGAGGTATGTATCAAAGTGTTTGTGTTTCTTATTTCAAAGCAAAACATACCCTTGTATTCATGATAAAAATGTGATTTTTATGTATTATTTTGTAAATACAAGTAATATTGACATCCTATTTGTGAATGGTCAAGTGTTTGAATTATTATTTTTATTTCCAATGGACACAATTAAAAGCATGATGTTGTCTTTACTCATATTTTTAAGGTGTTGTCCTTATATTTCTAAAGTTTATCCCATAAAGGTTCGTATTTTGCCTATCATGTGAATGGTCATGTTTATTCATGTTTTCCCACCTCTTTTGTAAATAGCTTTCTTTTATACAAATTTTTGGCTTATGTTTTTCCATTTCATATTTCACACTATGGTGTTTTCTTATTCTACTCATGTTTGTCTATTTTCCCTCCAAGTGTTCAATTGGTTTTTTTCTTTGATGGAGTGTTATAGCATTAAAATTTGGATTTTCACTAATTATCATTGGTATTTGAAGTAATAATATAGGTGAATGGGAAATAATAAATTAAAGCTCATCATGGACCCTAAAAAATCCATACAATCATTTATTGGACTGCATGTGGATCAATCCACTATTTACATCTTTTCTAATATAGTGTTTTCAATGATAAATCTATATCCTTGGTGATTGATGACATGAATGTGCTTGTCACCTAAATTTATTTATCTCTTGTGACTCCTCCCATATCTTTCTTTAATATCAAGTTTTAGTGTGTTGATTAGAGTATAGCTTTTAATTCTAGAGGTTTAGAGGCTCGTTTAGCCATAAGACTAGTAGATGGAAATCTAAGTGTTGTGAAATTTCCATAAATTAGTATCTTAAATGGATTAGAATATATTATTTACAATACTACCATTGTTTATTTATAATTTTTTAGATAGAGGTTTATTTTACATGTCTTAAACCAAAAGTTATCTTCAAATTATTAGAGCATGTTAAGAAATTCATAAATATTCTAGTGAAAGATGATAAAATAGGTATTTTTTATCAAGAAGATAACCTTATTAGGGATTACTAGTTGCATGATTGTGAGAAGGATCCACTATTACCAGTATAGAAGGTAAATGAATCAAAACAAGTGTTGATAGTTCTAGATGAGCTATTTGATGAATTTTTGGGCTCAAATATTAAATAATATGGTATAACTACTCCAGATACAATATAAAATTATTTTAGTTCCTTTTATATTTAATATTATGATTGAGACCTATATAGGCCTTTCAAACATGAGTCTATGATACTTGTGTCTATAAATTATACATGGTATTATTGTTTCACTTAAGGATCTATACTAATAAAATGGAAATAAACTTAAGGATTTATATATTGGTAAAGTTACAGTCATTAAAAATTTTGTAGAATCAATATCTACAACATTCATAGTCAAAAATTTTGACCAAGAGTTTTAATTCATGATCACAAATATTTAATTTTATTAATGGATTTTCTAGGCCTAGCTTCCACATTAATGTCGAAACATAATATTAATTTTAATTCAAATTGTAGGAATTTGATTATTTCTCATAAGAATTAATTATCATCCTAATGAATATTCAATGATGTTATGTGTAATATCAATGATTTGTATAAATAGGTTTTTATTTTATTTTGCATTGGATCAATTCTCAAATTCATCCTAAGAAGGAGTCTTCTTTGGTTATTTTAAATGTTATCCTTCCAATCCTTGCATTTGTTTATCTATTAGAGAAGACCTCTTACCATTTATAAAATGATGGTGAACTTTTTATTAGCTTTTAATCTATTTCAAAATCCATAAACTTTGATATAATTCAAGTACCCTTCCATATAAACCATACTATATAACCTCAAAAATCAAGAGAGAGTATGTCAAATTCAAAGCGAAGATCAAGATGCTTGTAATGTCCAAAATAACTAATGATGTTGGATGGCCAAAATGGTTTCTAAAAGAGGAAATTTATCTGATTTTTAAGAAAGGAAGTTAAATTTATATTACTCTATTGATGCATTTTTGGCCTTGAAGACTGCATTCCAGTACATGTCTGGCTCCAACCTAGTTGGGTAAGTATCAAGGACATTTTATCTCAAATAGAGGAATCTCTTGAGATCTCAATAAAAATAATGTCAAGGAAATATTATGAATTATATATATAATAAATTAATTTATGTAAAACTAGAAAATTAAGTTCAATATACTTCAACTATAAAATGTCCATTATTAGAATAAATGTAATCTTGGAATATCTCAAATCTGATCCCAACATTTATTTCTTTGAAGCATTTTGTCAAATAGTTTATATGGAAAATTTTCATTGGGATATTTTTTCTATCAATATTCATGTATATTCCTAAGCATGATGTGGTTTCATGGAAGGTGAAAAATATAATTTGTGAGTGTAAATTCAAAACTTGTTACCCAACCAACATTCTCTCAACAAGTAGAAGGTGTGAATCTAATTCCACAACCTTGATTACATCCTCCCATCTCACCATTAATAAAATAAGCTAATGTCGAATAAAATTAGGTTCAAATTTTGATTGACACATTTTTTTATATAGTTAATAAGGGTTGTTTCAATAATGAGATGACTTGAAAAAATCTATGGATGAGAAAGTATCGAAACCTAAATGTTTGATAAGCTAAGAAGTGAAAAGGATAAAATGCTTGTAAAAATGGGATCATGGATTATTCTAGGATGTGCCCAAGTATTTTTACCATTTAGGATTTGAAATAATGTAATACATGAAGTCATGGGTTAAATAATAGATTTCATGAAATACAATCCTCAAGGCATAGGACATTCAAGCCTCACAAATTCATTAAATGCTAGAATTCACATATTAAAGTGACCTTTAGGACTTCATGTCTAATGCATCCTATAATATGGCCCATATAGGTCAATAAAGAGTGAGAAGCATGGAAATATGGATTGAAAATAGTTAAATAAGATGGATATGAATAAATATTAAATGTATTCATTATTGACTTTCATGGCCATGTTAATGATATTGAATAAAGTTTAAATTATTGGTTTAAATGGCAATAAAATTGAATTTTATTATCATAAGTATATAGTTATTCAAAAAAATAATTACTTATGAGAAAAAATGTAGTACAAGGGATAAATTTAAAATTAATGGTAATATATTTTACATGATAGACTTTTTTATTTATGTTGGGCATTTGGGGGAGGTCATCAAAGTGTCAATAAAGTAGAAAAGTCACATGAACTCTTGTCAATAACCCATTTTAAGTATCCAATCAAATCCACTTGTGTTTTTTTTTGAAAAAAATCTCATTGAAAATGCCCTAGCTTTCTATTTTAACCTTTTAGGACTTAGGTGTATGTAAATCTTATGTTGTTAAAGAGATATGAATAGTAAATTAGGGTGAGAATATGCAATAAATACAACCACTATTTTTTTAAAAAATTGAATAAATTTGACCATTGTAAAAATAGAAATAAATAAGGTAAATGAGAACTTAGCTATAAAATGATTGAGATAGATGATTTGGAGGCTAAAAATTGATGCAAAAGCTAGTTTCGGTATCATAAATAGGATCTAAGTGTCATAAACCATTACAGATAGTAGAACCATGTGGCACTAATGTCCCTATTTTGGTAGTAGTGTCCTCTATGTAGAATTAACCCAAGATTTTAGGTGTACCAATGTCTGGGTCTCTCAAGCATGTTCCTATGTGCATAAGTTTTAAATCCTTATAGATGACCTATTTTGAATAATTCTATGTACAAAAAATAATCATTCATATTGATATGGAATCAAATTTATACAAGTAGTAAAGTGTGTTTTTTAGTGGGGTACATTGGACATCCTTAACACCCCACTATGATGAGAGTTGCCTACATAAAATACTCTAAAGAGAGATCAAATCTAATGTAGTTCTATCCACCTAAGTATTAGTGTAAGTGCAATTAAATCTAATATTATTGTAGGCCTAAGTGTTTTGAATGTGCTTGAGAATGTAAATTTGAGTAATTTTATCTTAGGAATGTTTTATATGGTAATATGCAGAATTAGGGTAGAATAAGGATTGATAACCTTAATTATGCACAATTTATTCTAAGTTTGTATGTGTAATTTGCATTTCATTTACATATAGAGGTTATAAGGATAAAATTAATGTATATTTACTATTATAGTGCTTGTGTGGGTGTTCAAATAAGTTTAGGCCAATAGTAGGTGGTATAAGATTTAAAAATATATTCATTTATGGCAAAAAGAGGGAATATTATGATTCTAGTGTCAAGGTGGTAGAACCTGATACATGAAGAGCCATGCTGTAAGAATGAGGGTTTAGGAGTATTTTGGGAATGTTTTGGGATGTATGTAGCCTACATTAAGGATGGATAAGTGTGAAAATAGACCTTAAGATAAGTCTAGGGTTAAGCTAGGATAAGTAGTCTCAAGTATCACTCTTAGAATTCTAGTGTCATTTTTAGGTGATTACATTCATCCCCCATTTAATTTATAAATGTATCAAAGAACAATGACTATGATAATTAAATAATAATCATATATAAACTTAACTAAGAGTTAAATCTCATTATTATAGATCTGAGCATATGAAGCATGCTCCATTGGTGTCTTAAAAATGAAATGTGCATAAATTAGTCCTCACTAAAGAGATATAAAAATAAAATACAAAATTGAGTAAAGAATTAAAACTAAGCAATGATATAAAATTGAGTAAATAGATAAGAGAGAGGAAATGAATGAATACACCTCACTAGGTACATGAACCAATACATAACCCAGTGATAACCTATATGTGTGTGTGTGTGTGTGTGTATTGATCAATCAGTGAATAAATTTTGTTTATATAATAAATTTCTCAATACTCATGTGTGGGTGGATCAAGAACTCAATTTGGTTATTAATCCATCATTAATCACCCATACTTGGTGGATCATGACCTGTGAATAACTTGGATTGGACTAATGATGTGTCCAACCCTCTCATGTAAGTGGACCAAGAACTCATGTAAATTATGACTCCATAATTTCCTACCCATGTGTACTAGATGAATCTAAAACTAAAATTGAAAAATGTAAATAGAATTATCTAGTTATAGATATCTAACTAGCAATGTTGTCTCTATGGCCACTAAGGTATATTAGGTGACTCTAGGCCACTCAAGATTTCCAACCACTATAGATGTATTAAGGCATGAATCTAGTGTGAAACCTAGAACATGGTGTCTTATGTATGTAGTGTAGAGAATGACATGGAGTTTGTAATTCCATGTGATTAAATAGTGTATAAATAAGCATATATAAATAATGTGTCATACAAAATCCCCCAAATCTAATATTTGACCATATGGATTTTATAATAAGTTGTATTAATTTGTATCTAAGTATCTAAGATAAAAATTTTAATGTTAATTACATGCACGATGCCCCTAATCTAAGCAAACAATATGAATATGTTTTAAAATGACCAAAACTAGTAAATCTATAATTAAACCTATGAAAACCAAGACTATACTTACTATAATTTTCTAGCCAATCTATATTTTTATAAAATTGAGGCTACTAAATAGTAGTACCATATCTTAAATAGTAGATCCATGTGGCACTAGTGTCCCAATTTGAGTGCCAATATATGACAGTTCTAATTTCCATATAACTATAATTGATCTCTATGTCATTGTTTCCCACTATGTTTACTTGAGTTTGATTTTTATAATCTAACCCTATGTGCTAAAAATTGAATTATGAGTGCATTCTAATAGCCTGATCTCTATGGAAAACCCTTATTAATTCCCCCTCTTTTGAGGGGAGTTGTACTTGAACAATAACTATCCTTAAAATAAAAATCTATGTAAAATATGTGTTAGTTGGAACATTTATGATATCTATATAATAATCCAATATATTATGCATACATAACATCACAATGTAAGATAATCTAAGCATAATTTTTTAATGTGTGATTTATGTTATGTCTAACATTCACATAGATATTAAGATAGATATAATAATGTATGTAAAAATAACTCTAAGTAATGACTAAGTAACTACCTAGGGGAATGGGGTATGATGTCCATCACAACATCCAAGTAGGAAGGGGAGATGCATGAGGTCCCTCCTAGCATCCAAAATTATAGTGTAACAAGAAATAGACAAGTGTCATGGACATGATACGTATAATAAAACATACATACAACACACATGAGGCACACAGAGTAGGCCAAGGGGACATAATACAAGGGACATGGGAACATGTCACTAGATTTGAGAAAATAAAACATATAAATATATGTTAAAATGTCCACATACACAAAAAACAATCAAGTTGTCTTAGAGCCACATAGAAAGACATGTTAAAATGTTCACATACATAATCAATAAGGCACAAAGAAGCACATAGGCACATGTCAAAAGCATACATACAGTGAAAATAAATGGTTTAGAGTCAAAAAACAATGGCATATTCAAGTTCCCTTGAATAGAATAAACATAGAGATATAATCAAGTCTAAACTAAGAAATCTAGAAAAGAAAGTATGCATGAACATGTAATACAAGTTTGTGTAAGAACTAAGATGTACATATGCTGATTTTAAAGTAGTAGTAGTAGTAGTAGTAGTAGTAGTAGTAGTAGTAGTAGTAGTAGTAGTAGTAGTAGTAGTAGCAGTAGCAGTAGCAGTAGCAGTAGCAGTAGCAGTAGCAGTAGCAGTAGAAGTAGCAGTAGCAGTAGCAGTAGCAGTAGCAGTAGTAGTAGTAGTAGTAGTAGTAGTAGATAGTAAAACATTTGATTCAGTGTAGGATGATCAATATAAATATATAACAATGCTAAATCAGTGATTTAGAATTTATAAATATGTAACCCGATAATCATAACTATGTATGGTATACCCGTAAATGGGTGAATGTATCAAATTAATAACTCATGTATCTATGTGTATGCCCCAAGTGGGTAGATAATAGAAAATATGGATTAGTGTAGTGGACCTAGTCCTGTATCAATATGTAATCATTTAATAAGAATAAGTTAAGAATGTATGTATGATAAAATTGAATATACTAAGATAGCTAACATATGTAGTGTTTGTAAATATAAGAGATGTAAACATGTTAATGTATACAATCTAAATTTTATGTATTTTCTAAGTAGATGTTTGAATATTTTTGTTTTTTTAGATATTATATTATTTTAGTATTTAATATATATAATTTATGTACAAGAAACATGAAAAATGAAACTATATACAAGGAGTGAGAAATAGGTAAAGTATGTACAAGAAGGGAGGAACAATACTAATCAATAAGTCTCATAGGAGACTTACTATTATTGTGGCCTATGTCAAAAATAGGAATGGTAACCTATCATGTAATTTGATTTCTATGTTGTAGTTTAATGGTGTTTTAGTATGAATATGAGTATTTTTCATAATTGAAATCATAAATACCTAGAATGCTTGTGTTAACTTTTGTTGTAACTGCATGCACATTGGTAATTTCTTCATACTATAGAATTGAGCTTTATGAATTGTGATTTAGAGTATTGGTTTTCATTTTTTCCTTTTAATTTTGTTCTTATTTTAGGCATATGGTTCTTTTGAGGCTCTTTTGATAGAAATCCTCTTGTGAGAATGTTTGTTGTATTATCATGAGTTTGACTTTGCAAATTAAGTTCTTGATCTTTTTTATGACATTTCCTATGTAGCTAGACTTTTTTCCTTCATAAAATATATTTGTGAATTATTAGCCTTAGGATTTTCAATAAATCCCAAACCTTTTTTCCAACATTATTAACTTATAGAATAGTATTAGTTATTCTTTGGGCCTACTTGACCAAAACTTGACTGTGGTAATTAGACTATTGAAGATATTTTTTACCAAACCCATATTACTTTGAAAGTCAAGCCTCATTTTGGAGAGATAGATTTTCATATTTTTCTTGTTTTATTATTCTTTTTATACCATTTTTATCTCTAATTTTTATTTGTGAACCTTTTATTATTTTAAGTTATGCTTTGTCAACCATTTTGATATTGTTTATAAATTTAACCCTTTTTGAATCTATAGATGTGCCATTATTTATTGTTTGGATGATGTGTCATTTTATGAGCCATCTATATCCATTATCTATTGTATTTTCCTTTTTAGTGATAAACATGAATCGGTGTGGTACCCATGCATTCTATGATATGTACAATAATATCTAGATATTTTCACTAGGTGTAGAGGAGTTAGGTTGATTCCCTTAGTATATCACTTTAAATCTTATTTTACCTATGTAAGATTTTTCAAACACTTATAGTAGATGTTTTTTATTGTAATTTATGATTTGGATATAGTTCTAGTAAAAAATTTGCTAGGTGTAGATGTGTATACATGATGAACACTAGAATATTATAAAGAATTTATACATGTAATGTGATTTGCCAATAATGTGACATTTTCACTTAATAACTAATTTTGATTCTATAAATATAATATTAGCTTGCTCATATTTCTAATTTGATCCCTTAGGGTCTCACAAGTGTAAACCCTAGTTACTTCTGATTGAACATGGAGGAACATAACCTATAGGGATATGTGTGGATATGCTATATATGGGCATTATTAACAATAGCATAAGCTACCTCATATCATGGACCTAGTTAAAGGGAAATAAATTATCACCCTCATGGAGATGAGGAGGATAAGGAGATTATTTCTTGTGCATAAGATATGACATTGAAACCTAAAACATGATTTTTAGGGTATTAAATTTATGGATTAAGTATAATAAAATATATTTTAATTAATCCTCTATGCATGCAAGGATTTGTTTCTTAATTCAAATTGACATAAGAGAATAATAACATGCTAGAGATAAAATGAAATATGATATACATTTTAACTAGTATAAAGCATCATGTACATATGTGTTTATGTCATCTTTGAATTCATTCCAAATGAAAGGAAACAAGCATATAAAGAAAGTTAGAAAAAATTGTATTAAAAAGTGATAAAATTCATATATCATTATTATCATCATTTTATACATACAAATCAGAAAATATGGGGATTTAAAATCTGAGTGTAGATCTTAAAATTCTAGAAACATAAACCCTAGGGTTATATAGGGTTAGGATTTATACAATATTAGAATTAAGTCGAGTTCACCAAATGTGTTAACCTTTTAGGACTTAGGTGTATGTAAATATTATGTTGTTAATGAGTTGAGAATAGTAAATGAGGATAGAAATATGCAATAAAAATAGCCATTGATTTTTTATACAATTAACTAAATTTTACCATTTTAAAAATAACAATAAATAAGGTAAATGAGAAATTTACTAGAAAATGACTGAGATAGATGATCTAGAGGCTAAAAACTGAGGTATAGGGTGGTATAAATGTTACAAATAGGATTCATGTATCATAATCCCTTTCATACAATAACACCATAATTGGATAGTAGTGCCATGTAGTGCTAGTGTCCTTATTTTGGTAGTAGTGTCCTTTATGCATAATTGTCTTATGTTTCTATGTGCACCTATGTTTGGGTCTATCAAAACTATTCTTGTTTTCATGAGTTTTAGATCCCTAAAAATGACATGTTTTAACTAATTCTATGTGCAAACCCTAATCCTTCATGTTTTTAGGTCATCTATTGATACAATTAGTAAAGTGTATTTTTTAGTGGGTTAGGTTGGACATCCTCAACACCAAATTGTGATGAGAGTTACATACATACCAATACTCTCAATAAGGGTTGATCCTTATGTAGTTATCCCCACCTAAGTTTTGGAGAAAGTGAAAGTGAAGATATTATCATTCTATACTTGAGACTAAAAATATAATTAATATGAGCTTAGGAATGTTGCATATGGTATTATGCAAAAGTAGTGTAGAATAAGGATTGATAATCTTAGTTATACACAACTTATTCTGAGTTTGTATGTGTGATTTGCATCTCATTTCCATCTAGTGGTTAGAGGGATAAAATCCATGTGTATATTATTTTAGTTCTTATTCATATGTTCAAATAATTTTAGGCTAACCCTATATATTCTAAGATTTTAAAAGATATCAATTTGTGAAAAAAGGATGGAAATGATAGTAGCACCTAAATTGGGACACTAGTGTCATGTGGCACTATTATCCCTATTATATCACTATTTTCCAGGTGGCATAACCCAAGGCATGAAGGGATAGGATATGAGAATGAGGGTATAATATTTATTTGGGTATGTCTAGGTACACTTGTGGCCTACATGAATGATGTATTAGTGTGAAAATATGCCCTAATATAGGTATAGGGCTAAGCTAGGTATAAGTGGTCTCAAGTAAAACTCTTATCACTCAAGTGTCATTTTTATGTGACTACACTTTCAAAACAATACCCTTGATTGATTTTGTGCACTATTTTGATAGTATTTATATCATCTAGAGTTTTTTTGGCTTTCATTTGAAGAATTAAAAATATATTTCATCAAACATACACATGATAAAATATACCTAGTGCACAAAGTTCAAAATCAAGAAGACAATATTTTGTTGCACTTCATTAAGAAAATAGGCAAATAGGTTAAAAGGTATTTCAAGTCAAATACATGTCCTAATAGTGTGTGTTTATTCCAATATGATTGGAATAGTCAAAATAGCTACCAATTGAATAGATAAAGACATGATATCATATGTTATAGGGAGTTTCAATAGGTATAATATGGCCTAGTAATACATGTTCATTCCCATATGATTAGGATAGGTGAATTAGTTATTAATTGTCTATATTTGGATACATTATTACACTTTTAATTAAAATTTTGGATGAGGCATAAGTTACTATTGATTTATAGATTTATCATGTATCATTGCAGGGAATATGGTCCCATAGTCATAGCTAGTTATTATAGTGAAAACTGGCCATCTAAGTTTTCACTATCTTTTTGAGAAATTTTTATTTCTCAATTATTTATAATGCAATATTTGGCTCCACATCCCAATTTATAAGGAAACACTACAGGAGAGATCACATTTAGTGGATTTTTAAGATTATATGTGAGTGCTTAAGCTAGAATTTATTGACTTAATTAAATTATTAATTATTTTTAGAATTAATTAATTTTAATTAAAGTCATAAAAGGATTACCTTAGAATATCTATGTTTTGGATTCATTTATTCAATTAATTCTTTTTATAATTAATTATATATTTTAAATTAACATGCATAAGACATTTAATGTTTTAAAATGCCCAAATAATAAAATCAAACATGGGCAAATTCTAGCTCTAGGTTGACTTAGTCCAAAAGATGACTTTTTGACTTCCCTTGTGGTAAAAGGTTTTTTATTAAATATAAAATACATATCATTATTAAGGGTTATTATCTCTTTCAATCTCTTGGAGAAAAGCTAGCTTCAAGTTTGTGTGGGCTATGTAATTTTCCAAATTTTAGCAATGGAATGTAAACAAGAAGATGAGATCATTATTGGTATTTTTAAAATTTTATTTTTTTAGGTTATGAATTTTATATTTATATTAATACATAGAGACTCCATTAAAATTATACACTTTTTCTTGGTTGCATGCAACTCATGGTGTTTCTAGACTTTGTGTTGTAAACATCATGTATGGGTTTTGTACCAAGTGCACCCAATATAAATTGTGAGAATAAATTATGCTTCCAAGAAAGCCTATTGTTCTAATTAAATATATTTATATTATTTATATTTATATGTGAGAGGTATAATTCTAGCCCTTTCATTTATTTCAAACTTATTTCAATGGTTCTCTGCATTCATTCTACCATGGGTTTCTCTTCTTCACCTCCATTCTTCTTCCTTTTTTAGCTTCCACCATTTCCATTTTTGTTTAATTTTTTGATTTATGTTTAAAAATACATATGAACCCAAAAATACCCATATCCTACAAGGGAGATACTCCTCTCAGTCACATAGGAAATTGCCACCTCAATGTTGATTTCTCTTATTAATGGTAAATTTGTGTCATTTCATGTTGGGTGATTCATAAAACCAAAGAGACCTAAATTTCCACCAAAATTTACCAAAAATAACTCAAAAAATATTGGTTAAACTAGCCACTCAAAAATTTAAGAAGATAAAATTTCTCCCTAAGAACACACATTCATTCAACCAAATCCTTCTGAAAAGGTTCCTCGAAATAACATCTTAACTTCCAAGACTCATGCGTCATATCCATTATGGGGCCCTAGAACTTATCCCCTCTATATCTAATTTGAAATAATATGGTTACAACATTATAGGAAACTAATATAAATATTTATGATGACATTTTGAATAAGGGGAAGAGACATCATATGAGTAAAGGTATAAATAATTCTCTTAGATGACAATGAGAATGATACCACTATATAACGCATCCACTTAGGTAAAAAAAATTCCAATAATGATGGATGTGCATTATATTCACTCCTCATCAATACATACACAAGTATTTCCCTAACATGACCATGCATCTATGGGTGTGGCATGGTTCTAGAAATGAGGTCCAGAAGCCCCAACACAAGAACCTAATGTGGTACTATAACACTTGACAAACTAGATAAACACTTGTGTGTACACAAATAGGATTCAAGTGGAAACTATTCCCAATGCAATAGGGCTCTTAGTCCCTCAAATAAACCTATTATTTACCTTAGTTCTATATAACCTTTGGTGTTTATTAAGACAAACCCTTCAAATTAAGAAGGGATTATTCCCAAACTCTTCCTAGAACTACTTGCAAGGTAAAATTTGACAACTAAGAAAAAGGAGGATGGATTTACTAAATGCATATTATTTCATTCCAATATCATCACTCAAGGTAGGATAAACATATATCAAACCTTTATCACACTGCACTTGAGTGTTGAGGGAACATTTTCTTATAACGGGATCACTAAACCTAGAAAGTCCAATTTTAGCCATAGGCATACAAGACACTCTACAATCAATCTAAGATCAAACCTCAAGGTTTTATGAACCAAGATAAATATATCCAAAGAACTTATTTATGAAGTCTTTCAAGGTAATATGTGTATGACTAAGTTCATGGTAAAATCCCATTAGTTTGGCACATAATAGCTCACTCACAAGCTATTGGTCACCCTACCATCATAGTAATATAACTTCCTAACACCTAGTTGGAACCTTTGTTCCAATATTTAATTAAACCTTATAAATTAAAATAGATAGGTGGATTTATAAAAAATAATAACATGGGTCTCTCAAGAGTGGAAACCAAAAAAAGAAGCAAAATGTATGTTACTTATCTAAAGATACCATAATCTAATGAACTCTTCATGTATACTACACCTACCTCCTCAATGAAGCATATCACCCAACAAGTACATGATTTAGTTTGATAAAAAAATATTTGGTAATGAAAAATGATCCCTATATCTCTTAATGTTTTGATTTTTCTCTAATAAAAAAATATCATGCCCAAAATTTGTATGGTTGAAACCACAAAATAGGCCAATTTTTTTTAGAATGTATAATGCACATTATACACAACTACATTAACTAGTATCCATCCATATTTCTGGTAAAATATTCACAAACCATCTAAACAAACTCATGTTCCTAAATTTTAAGTATGTCAATGTGTAAGTGGTCACATGGTCTTTATGTAACCATGCCAGTCTTGCTTACTCAAATTGACCTACAGGCTATCAAATAAGCCTACAATTCTTTAAGTTGGCCTAGTTGGCCAAAAATCCATAAATCCCAAAAAATATTATTGACCAAGGTGAGGTAGGATTTAATAACCACTAGACTAAAGGATTCTATATAACTCTTTTCAATGCTTAAAAATATCTTCCTTGATTCTAACCAATCACAGGGTTTATTTTACAATAAGTCAAAATTAGAATCTATTTTTGACTTAAGTAAATTTTAATTAAAGTGATCAAACAAAAATAATATAGTACACATATGACCTCTAAATATAATATATAAATTAAACCCTCTAAATATGGATCACTCCATCTTAGCCATTAGATTGATTCAACCTCAACTATCAGATTTGACAAAGGTAAGCAATCCCTAAGTATATTTATGGAGTAAATAAAGGATTCAAACTAGTAATTAATACACAAACTTGTATTTTTGAAATGATGGAGGAGGTGTTGGATGATTAATTGTCCATATTAATCCCCCATCTCATTCCTTATCCTTATATGATCATCATTAATGAAGTATCCAAGCTTTTGGTCTTTTTCTTTTTTCTAGTTTGAAATGTGTCCTTCAATACATGAATTATTGATATCATTATATAGGTACCTATATTATATATATATATATATATATATATATATATATATATATATATATATATATATATATATATATATATATATATATATATATATATATATATATATATATATATATATATATGGTTTGGGCTCTCATGCCTTTGGGAGCTTCAAACTCCATAACAACCATTAATGGTTGCTAGCCACATCAAAGAAGAGAATACCTTAAAATTACCATTTTAAGATTTGAAAATCAATTCATGCTAAAGGGGATAAAAAATAAGGTGGATTTCCTTATGGTTCCACCCACTTGGGGGATTTTGAGATCCTACAACCATATAAAAGGTCCAATCTAACCTCTTAAATATAAACATAATAATAAAACTAAGCCACTTTAGGTCTTGAAATATATTTCATGCAAAAGAGCATAAAAAATTGAGGGTGGTCCCTTTTAGATTTCCCCCACCTACATTTATTTATATATATGAAATAAATTACACATAATAGGTACCTTGGGTTGAAAAAATTTTGGTTTTGAAATATCAATGATCAAGTAAAAACTTTAGAAAGATAGAGTTTAAACATTAAAAAATGCATATATTAAATATAATACAAATTAAATCAAATTTTATTAATTTTACTAACCACATGGTTAGTATATTTGGTAGTCAACACAAGTTGACTAACTCATTAAAAAATCTCCATGTAGTGAGATTACCACATGGCTTATAATCAACATGGTTCCCAACCTCTTTTAAATAAAAGCATGTGACCACTTTGACCAAGCTGTATTGTTCAATGCCCATTTTAATGCATAAGCCCTAAGGTATTTCCCCCTCATTACACTAAAATATAACTTATTATTATTCTAACCAATTTTATTTGGTCCCATGGGTGACTACTTGCCATTTTTTTAAGACTGCCTTACATAAAGGGTGCATAGCCCTTTCAAAGGGCCTAGGTATTTGTAAAAGTGCCCTGTGTATAATTGATTTTAAAAAATTCATATTGTGAAAACTAGGAATCAAAAAATTATTAAAAGAGTGATTATAGGTCCCATTTTTTGTTAATTTTATTTTAATTATAGATTGGGAAAATTTTACCTCATTTTTCATGCATAAAAAATTGTGGGAAGTAGGATAAAATTACAAAGGAGATCTATGCATTTTGAGAATCCATATTTTGAAAAATACTAGAAAATTAACCATGAGTCCTAAGCATAAACCCTAAATTGTGTTATGATTCTAATTAAGTCTATTTTATATTTAATTAAAAACTATTAGGAATTAAGACACTTATAATATCTTCAAAATTATAGAAGTGCTTCTAGTCATTCTTGGTCTTAATAAAAATCAATACAATACAAAAATTTGGAATGAACCCATAACTATATCTATTGAAATATAAAAATACAGAGAAATAAGCTACCCACATAGTATCTATAAGTTATTTTCAACATAAATATAATAATTTTGTTTCATTTGTAGTCCAATAGAATTAGTTCTAAAGAGAGTGTAATAGATATAAATAATCACACTAGCTCCAATGCCTATTACAATTTTCTTATGCTTTACAAATAAAGTAATAATTGAAAGTATTATAATTAATATTTAAAATACTTACAAGGCTTAAAAAATATACCAATCTAAATATTACATTCATATTGTAGCTTGTTTCAAATTAAAAGAATAAAAAATCTATAAAATATACAGGAAAGGCCAAGGCAAGGAGGGGTTCACCTCCCATCCTATTTCCATCATTAAGTGACCACCCTAGACACCCTCAAACCAAGGGCATCCAACTCTAATTATGTATACTATAATTCAAGTGTATTCAAACATGATGTGTAGTTAAGGAAAAGTTAGAAAACATGTCTAGATAAATTGACCTATCATTCTTCTCTACATTCAAGTATCACACTAACACCCAATTAAGAACATAATTTCTATCTAAAAATATAAATCTTGGTGAATTTTTAATACATGGTAGCCATAATATTTTAAAATTTAAACAAGGATCATTAATCATTAAATAAAAATTATTAATAATTATACCCACTTAATGGGGTGGTAGAAGGAGGAATTTGGAGTACCTCTCTTTTTCTGAACCCTTCTCCCTTGCCATAAGAGGACTCTGAAAAACATTAGTTTCCATAATTCCCAAACCCCATGTAATAAATTCATGTAGGATTACTTTAATAAATGGGTCCCATGTCCAAACCCTATCAAAATAAGGAAATTAAAAAACCCATAATATACACCTATTTAAGAATCTATAGACACATAAATTAACATTTAAGTTGGAACAGTGTACTTATGACCACTCCTTATATGCACTTAGCTCACACATTATTCCATGATAATTTGATCCCCCTTACCTCTCTATACATGTGGATGAACCATTCCTAAAATCAATGAATGATCTAAAAATTTCCCCATTACTCATTAAAAATAGGTCAAGATTATCCCTAGATTGATCCATACTCCTAGTTCAGCTACTTTTGATCCTTAGAAAAGGTTGTGCCATTTAGTCTATCATGGTCTCTAGTCCCATCCAAATGTATTAGTCGCATCCTCCTATTAAATAACAAGTAGTCACTAAGATTTATATTCATTTAATGGGTCATTTAACATATCTATATATACCTATCCAAATGAATTAATAATTGACCACTATAAATCCATAATTTTAAGTCTTTTTTTACACAAGAGGCACACACATTAAAAATAACTATAATTCTAATTGAAAATTAAGATAAAATTCCATATTTATCCCAGTTATAAATACAAACACCTTATTAGCCCTAAGATCAAGTATGAATATACCTCCAAGTTCAAAATTAATGATCTAATCACTTAATCACATCAAGATTGCACAAGCATCTAATATTACACTAGTCTTTCACATAAACCATTGTAGCATAAAAAAACTACATAGGGTTTGATCCCTCTTCATAGTATTGGTATGCAGGAAACAATAAACATAAGGTATGGTTAGGTATAACATTACTTCAACTTCTAACCCCTTATTTCATTTTTTTTTTGCTTTTTTGATCTAGGGTTACAAGTGAAGAATACAACATAATGATTTTTTCAAAAGATTGAGAACTCCCACATAGTCAAATAAAACACACATGTGAAGTGAAGGTGTCATATTAACCATAGATAATAAATATTATGTGATGATATCACACCATAAGTATACTATCATACCACACCCATATCTAATTCTATTAGCCTTTTCTAAAGAGAAATTGAAACATTATTCCTGATTCATAGTTATCCAACACAGTCACATAATTATTTTTCCAATTTTTTTTCAACCTTGCATTGATAAATTTATAGCTAAGTAATTTATCTTTTTTATTTTCCATTTTATCATATTTCAAAATATATTAATTTTCAATTCAATTTGTATCATTTATTTCATATATGTAGCATTCTAATTTTACACAGTAGTTTATCTCATTTAGGTAAATAATTTTTATTTACCCCAATTTGGATGAACTATATTGATGAACCCATTTATTTTTGAAGGTTTCCAAAAACCATAATCTTGTTCATAGGGTTTCCTTATAATTTTTGTACTCATAGGGTTTCAATTTAAATTATGATTTCCTTATCATGTTGGACCATTTTTTAGCATTAGTTTGTCTATATCTTATTCTTATCATTTTAGTATTTGGAAAATTTAAAACGACTAAGAATATCTTCATCCTAACTGTCAATATGGTGATAGATAATTTTCCTATAACTAGGTCTATGTTATAATTATCCCAAGAGATAAGGTATCCCATTCTATATTTATAAATGAAGGTAACCAAAATTTCCTTCTTCAACTCACTCCACCTCTCACATCTCATCTTAATGGTGTCTATGTGCATATTAAATGGAAGTACCTATGTTTTGTGTTTTTGAATACCTCAAGGATCGAATCCAAATTTTGATAAATTTAATAAAATAATTGTAAAACCAAAATCAATATTTCATTTCAAAGATCACACCATGGGAAAATTAGGCCACATATGTAAAGAATCTAAAATGTGTGAGTGTTAATCATGCCTTTGTATCTTCATCTAGAAATTTTTTACCTAAAAATACTTCATATCAAAATGGGAAGCTACAACAAGTTAATCAAAAATTATGAAAAAGGATAATAAGAATTTAAGTGAGATTATAAGGGATATGCTTAGAAATAAGTTTAAAATACTACCTCATATACATCCTCTAAGGAGATAAAAATACTATTATGAATATCATAAATTACGTTACCATCATGTAAATATTTGTTTGGATTTGAATAATAAAATATAAATTATTATTGGTAGTTTTGATCCTATACTAGATACATCAATAAAAAAACCCATAGTATAACAAGTGAAAAAATTTAAATTAGTATATAAATAACAAAGATAAAAAGTATTGATAAAGGTTGTGATTCAATTGGTCATGATAACATGTCTTGTCTAAACTTCCAAAACAAAGAGGCAAAGGTGATGAAATTGAAGCCATCTAAAGGGCTTGAGGAATCCAATGCTTTTTTTTAGATAGAAAAATAACTTGTTATTGCTTCTCACATAAAAAAGGATTTTCCCTACTTGGGTGATTCCAACCATGATAAGGGTGATAATTATTTTTTAAAATAGGTGCCCCAATTGGTTATGGAGTATTATTATTTTAGGGAATCCTTGAATGTATATTTAGGGTATGGTATTAATCCTCTTGAAATACTTAAACACCCTTGTCTTAAAGGTATGGGTGAACTATTTTCAATTGGATGTAGGGATCCCCCCATCAATTGACAATTCTTAAGGCATCGCTATTTTTGGTAGGGAAGAAATTGACAAGGCCTACAAGGAATTACTATTCAATAAAAATGGATAATAAACCCCAAAGAAACTTTTAATATTTGGTAATGCCTCTCAACTAGACTCTTTCAAGAAACATTCTGAGCCTTTCGAATGACCTCAATTATTTTGAAGATCCCAAGGGAACCCCCCTTTTCAATGAAGAGATTTGGACCAAGTTCAAAACTTTAAAAGGGAAAATAAAAAAAAGTAGAACAATTGAGAGAGGTATAAAATTTTAATCAAGTGAGGAAAAATCAACTTATTATTCAAAATTAGGTCTTTAAGGATCATAAAAAAAAACTTGAAGGAGTCCAAGCTCATATAATTGTAATGTTTTTTGTCTTGAGACTTGAGGGTCTTATTAGACTCTCAACATTTTATGTTGTAACTATTTAGAATGCAAATTGCTTTAATTTTTTGATTTTCATAATTTTATTCTACATGATTCTATGTAGTATGAATGCAATTGGCTTGGGGAAATGTAGTGTTTGAATCAACTTTTCTAACAGGGTGATTGATTCAAAATGTGAAAAAATGTTATGTCATTGGCATACTTTTTGTGTGTTTCCCATCATCATTAATTATGGAAATAACTTTCCAAAAACCTTTGGTGGATTTTTAATTCTTTTAGCCTCCTACACTATTGGTTTCTAAATATTAAAATCTTCCTAGTTTTTTTTTAAAGAACATTAGGCTTAGAAATTATGATCAAAGTTTTGGTAGGTTTTTTTCACCAAAGGAAAAAATGGGAAGTGTTGAGGGATATTGTTTATTCTTCAATAAATATCATGGTAATTACAAGAACCCACAACTATATATACTGGATAATTTTTTAGACAAAGCAAAGATGAGATACTGTAATTCACTTATTGGTAAAATTATGGGGGTTATGCACAATAGTGAGACTATTAGAAATTAAACTAGAAGGAAATGGTTGGGTGTTGGGGAAGTTATAATAGTATCTCTTGATAGTGGTTTCTTCTTATTTTATTTTGAGAATATGGATAATTGTTTAAAATTTGTTAATGAATGTTGTATAAAAATTGGTTATCAATTCATTTAATCTATCAAGAACTTACTTAGTTATCCAAGTTAGTTCTAGGCCTATTACAACTAGGCATAAGCATAGACTAATCATGTGATGCTCAACATTTATCACTCGACTACACTAGCATCAATTCACATAAGGCACAAGCCTTAAGCACTCACCCAAAGCATAGTATATAAAGAATCAAGGCCCAAGTTGGGTTATTTGTGCCATGACATAACTTATTATTCATACTAATTTGTCATTTAAAATAATGGCATTGGTAAGTTCATTGGCACAAGGAATTCTAGGTGAAGTTTGATGGTCTATAGGAATAAAGCCTATATGGGGTTGGTTATATAGTTTCATGGTTTCAATCCTTAAGTTCCCTTAGCTTAGCATCATTCAAGTGCTTAGAGGTTCACTAGAATGATTTATATTTAAGGGTCATGCTTAAGCTCATGATTTAAGCACATGTATCATCACTTGGTGCAGGGTTTTTCCTACACTTAGATTATTTCTATATAATGTGCTGATGTCATCATAAATTATAGAGATGCCATGAATGCCTTGAATCAAATCTTGTAACACATATTCTTAAAATTTAGATTGAATTCATAATACTAAAATTATAGAATTCATTATGCATTTGAATAATAAAAGCTAAGATATTAAACCTAAGAACACAATTTATTACTTCAACCAATATTCATATAGTTAATTCTCCAAATATAGAGTACAATTAATATTGCAAAAATAGAGTAAAATCTTATCTAAACTACTAATAACACATTAGCTCATAGGAAAGCTTGAGAAATACAATTGGCTCCTCAAAGGTATCTAGGATAAATCTTATTTTAATGGAATCCTTGACATGATATCCAAATTAATTCTATATGGATTTGATACTTTTATTCACATCCTCTACATATTAGTTTGATCTTGGATTTATATAACTTAGAAGTGTCTTTGTGCTAGGGTGAAGGGCACACATTAGGTACTAATGATCATTCCATTAGTTCAATCACCTTATTACCTTTCTAATATACAATCCATGTATTTTTTTCATAATAATATTCCCTTAAAAACTAGGCACTAGATAATTTGTTGCCAACTGGTGCTAAGTCAGTGATGATTCCTCCAACTAGTGTAAAAGATACTAAAACAATAATCATGACAAGTGATTTTTTTTTTTAGGTGTTTACTAAGTTGGAATTGATTCATACTTAGTACAATAGAGGCCAAACATTACCCCATATAAAATTACTAGTCCACCTTCAGACTAGTCTTTCAATTCTCTTGGCATGTAGAACTCTAGTGCACTCTCCTTCAGTTCAGCATTGAATTCCTCAAATCCCTTAAGGGTGAGCTTGATTTATTCAATGGAATTATCTATCTCTATTGAGGTGGTGCTTAGTGAGAGCACATCCATCTTCTCCAATTCCTTTAGGAAGGCCTCAAGGTTTGCCTTATCTTTTGTAACTCCTCCATCTAGGATTTCTCCTTGTTCGTAGGCCTTGGTTTACAAGACATAGAAGAATGCCTCTAAGATTTGATCCTAGTAATTGATTCTAGTGATCAAGGAATTGAATTTTCCCATTATTTGGTTACACTCTGATCTACTCACAGTGTATATCTACATCATCATGTCCTCTTTCTCCCACTTTACCTTTTTGAGGTGTACGTCTATGACTGTCACCTAGTTGGAGAAGCTATAAAAAATGGTGTTGACAATATCAATGCCCTCTTGAAATTGTAATAATATGTATTCCACCTCTTTTAATTTTGTATCTAGTGCCTATTTTATCATATTACATGGGTTTTCCTCTTCATTTGGTGTTGGCTTTGCCCTCAACCTTGAGAGCATCTACTCTACTAATGAAAACACTTTGTCAACCTCTAAGAAGTTTAGTGTCAATGTCATCCAAGAGAGATGGCTTGGATTCCTCTAAGTGCTTGTTTATTTATTGAAGTTTTAAATTCAAGGCCTTTAATTCCTCTTCTACTTATAGTGAAATATTATTCCACTTTAAAAACCTAACATCATTGATGATGTTCTTTTGCACTATTTTGTAGGCCATGCAGATGAGTGTGTTGGCCTACTTGACTAGGTTCATTACATGGGGTTTATGAGAAGTTAATATTTTCCTTCTTATAGTTACTCTACACCCATTATGGCATTCTACATCACCTCAAAATGAGGGTCATCCATATAACTATAAATAGTGAATGATACTTTTTGACACATCCTTATTGTGGTAGCTCTAAGGGGCATGTACTCTAACATATAATAATTTTCATCATTCCACCCCTTCTATGCCTTTTCACTTAGGATTAGCTCAACACCCTCTTCATCATTAATAGCCAACTCCATATGTCATCCTTCCTCTTCATTGATGCTATCACTCTTTTTATCATTTGTCTCTGAGCTTCCTTCCTCTTGTTCTAGTAGGGGTTCTTCCTCTAACTTGTCCTCTTGGTCCATTTCTTATTTTTCCTTAGCACCAAATTTTCTCTCCTATTTCTATTAGGTTTCTTTATCACTCTATATTTTATATTTCAAGGTGCTAGTATCACATTCCATGTCTCCATGCACCCCTTCACTACTTGGGCATGGTTATGGTGCAACTTTTTCTATTTTTATGGTGGGGGCACTATATGCCTTTTCTACTCTCTCCTCCATTGGTTCTGTACTTATGACAACTTTCTTCTCTTCCTTCTCTTTATTTTCCCTTCCCTCTAAGGCCTTATTTTTCTCTACCTCCCTGTTCTTTGTTAGTGCTAAGGTATTTTCTTCCTTGGCATTTATTTCTTTAGATTAAATCTTCTCAATCTCATCGTAGGTTATGTTAGTTGACTTCATGGCCTCTCTTTTTTTTCTCTAAGGCCAGTGCCATTTATATTTATTCCTTGTGGAGGCCCATTTTCTTCCATAATCTTCTTTGTTCCTCCTCAATTCATGGAGGCTATGTGTAGGGTTATTTTGATGGGGAGAAGAGTGGTTTTCTTGCCTATCTAAGCATAATGGTAGTGTCATCATGGAAGGCCTCCTTAACTTATTTTGTGTTGGGTTCTTCTTCTACTACTTCTTCTTAGATTTTATAAAATTTCATCCCTACTTCATCCTCCATTTGTTTATGCACCTCTTGCACTTCCAATTCCTCACATACCTCTTGTAACTCCATCTCCACCAAGGTTATTATGGGCATTACAACTAGCCCTTTGTAATACTTCTTTGGTGTAGAGGGAGTGGCTTCATTATCAGAGGTGATCTTCAATATAATGTGTTCCTACATATCTTTAAGTGTCTCTCCCTTTTTATTTTTTGGAGAATTATTTTATTCTACTAGTGTTAGATTCCCTTAATCAATGATTTAGAGGGAGAGTTCATCATCCTTCTTAATGCTTATGCCCTTAATTTTTAGCTTCATCTTATAATATAACATGTGGATTTGCTTGAATATGACTTCCTTTTGGAGGGGATACATGTCAATGCAATATGAGTCATCCTCCTCATCATTGGTAGTTTTCCCTCTTGGGTTAACATATTGGTACTAAAAACTTGCTTCTTTGTAAATCCATATCTTTCATTAGGATGACCAGATGTTGTGTATTAGGTATTATCCTTATCATATCCCTAAATTAATTGGCATAAAATGTGTAGGTGAGATTCAACCAATCAGCTCAATTTCTATCTATGAGCATCAAGAATAATACACAAAAGTGTTTCATAATGGTAAAGATTACCATTCCAAACATGTTCTAAGGGAAATTATCAGGGATGCACCATTCCTCCCTAAATAATATTATATATTGAGTTTACCATACCATCACTTGGGTCTTGTACTTATAGGATAAGGCCAGGGGGTAGAAGGTGAAGTTTTGGTACTTCTGTGCTACGGAGTCCTTGTAAACTAGGAAGACCCAAAGGTTATCATCATCACCATCAAGCATGTTTATCTCCTACATCATAATTATAATTAACATCAACCCCCATTGGAAGGTCTCTCATGATGTATGACACTCAATCACATTCTCAACCATTTCTTATAAAATGAATTTTGCTATATTAAATTTTACCCCCTATGGCATGTGGTAAATGATGCATAACTAGGTCTTGGTGATGTCTATCCATTGAACACTTTGTTAAATTTTTGAACTCATGAGGCACATACATAACCTCATTTTTGGGTACTTGATGTCTTTGATTAGGAACATGAAACCTCTCTTGTATTACCCAAGGAGTTTTTCAACACTTTCAACTTTAGCATCATTTGCCATCATTTGGTGGATGTATGTGTTTGATTATGAGATCTTGGTTATTCAACCAATAAATATTTCTGAAATTTGTATATTCCTCACCATAAAGTATAAGTGGTCCCCATAGATGCATGAGAGGAGGAACTACATGAGTTCCTCTAGCTTTTCAAAACATGGTAGCTCATAGAGTTGAGTTTCACTGGTGGTTGCAAGATTGTCTCAAATGGAGACATTAAATAATATCATACCTACTTCAATATTATCCCTTATATCAATCAACCTGTCTTGTGCTAGATATTATCAATTGTGTGTGGTGTGGTGGTTGTACTCCTTTAGTTAATAGGTGTGTGTAAAAGAAGCCCAATTCTTTCCTACTAAGACCTTTATGGGAAACTACATTTCTCAATAGTATATCTTTACAATAACCTTTGGATCAACCTTGATAATACTAAATCCTTGTAATAACTATGATTTATTATTTTTTGTGGCCACTTATTCTATCATTCATGCCCATTTGGCATTCTTCTATGCCTATTTTGGGTCAGAACTAATGCATTTTTCCTATCCTGAATCGGTTGGTGTTGAAGCATAATTTATTTACTTTATCAAAGCCTATAATTTTGTTGACTCTCCTCATAGTCATGAGATATATTACTATGACTTTGGCTCTTGATCTTTGCTTGTTATTAATGGTTTCTGCAACATCACTCCAATTTTTTACTACATGGTTTTTACATAATTTGTGCCCCACATTTCTCTACACCGATCTCAAAGGGAATGTTATTCCTCTCTCTATTCAATCATTCAATTTTGGTATCTATGGGTACTTAAGGTCTCATTATAGTAACATTTTCTTGTTTTGTCCTTATGTTATTGGTTCAACTTTGGTTTTTTTCTTTGCATTTTAGTTTAAACTAACTTGAGATTGTTAACCTAAACTAGTTGGCCTTTCACTATTTTATACCCCTAATTTAGTTACGTTCTTAATTATAGGTGAGTAATTACATGGTAATGCCTATATTTTTTGTAATTTTATAAAAACCCATGAAATACATGAAAATAATCTACCACACACACATAAAATGTGGATCTTTGTGCCTCCATCATCACCTCAATAAATTATCTTGATGGTATTTTTCGTGAAGTGATGTGTAATTCAATCGATCACTTCCTACCTCTCTTTAGGTGGATGTCAGCTTGTCCAGATGATCTTTCACCTATGTTTTGTTATCTTGGTGTGACCTTCACCTTCCTTATAGAAATTTTGGAATAATTCCTCACATGTATGTGATTTAGCCTCCATGGTCCCATCTTCTTTTCCTAATGCATTTTCATTTCAAGTGTGCTTTCCTCTTTTGGTCAATTTTTGTGCACTTTTATATCTTGACCTTAGCTTGTCCTACCCCATACAAATACATTATATTGGCCTTCTAATGATTCACTCCATAATTTTGATATATCATGCATGATCATAGTGTGTGGTCTTCTT
This sequence comes from Torreya grandis, assembly GCA_037957365.1. Classification (NCBI taxonomy): domain Eukaryota; kingdom Viridiplantae; phylum Streptophyta; class Pinopsida; order Cupressales; family Taxaceae; genus Torreya; species Torreya grandis. The sequence goes on along the minus strand of JARHVA010001282.1, from coordinate 952,737 downwards.
TTTATATCTTATGCATTTACATCTTGTGTACCCCTTTTTGTTAATTGGTACTCATATTTTCAAAGTCTAGTGAGTTACATGCACCCAAAAACTTAGGTGTCTAGCCTCAGGGCTTTAAAAAGTATCTATAATTAACTCACCTAATTGTAATTATGCATAGAAGCACCAAAATATTTATTTTTTGGGCCTTGAAGTGCTACTTATTCACTTTATAGATCAATAATCACAAAATACAAAGAAATGTTTGGATTGTGATAAACATCATTTAGGTCAACATAATAAAACTAAATTATGACCAAAAAGTTAGTGTCTAATATCACAAGTGACATATTATTTCCTATAAGTATTCAATATATTTCCATAGAAATGACCATGGAACATTTCACTTGATAATGTGCACAACTTGCATGCACTAGTTTCCAACATGTTATAGATAACATATGGACCTATCCACCTAATTTATAGTTTCTCAGGTACTTGAGGTATATAGAGTCACAGAGTAATACCAATTCTCCTTTATTTATTATCTTGTGCATAATTCACTTTTCATGGCATAACTTCTAGTATGTCTTCTTTATATGCTTGCTCCACCTTTCTTGGGCATGTAATTCATCGAAGGACTCCAAGTCCTCTAGCCTTGATTTCAATGATCCTTGGTCATCTAAATGACCAATACATGCAATGCATAATGATGGCACCATGAATTCCATTAATATAATTGCCTCTGCACCAAATACTAGTTTAAATGGTATAGCCTTATTCAAACACTTGTATGTTGTGTGATATGCCCATAATACTATTGATACTCAATCATCCCAGTATTTATGACCAACTTCGCATATCTTCATGAGGCACATTCTCAATATATTTTTGAATGAATTAGTGGTGCCATTTTCTTATGGATGATAAGGGGTGGTCTTAAGGTGCACCACCATGTATTCTATTAACAAGATTTATATAGTTTCATTAATGAAATGTGTGCTTCTATCACTAGTCAAACCAAGTGGGAACCAATAGTGACTTATAATTTTATCCCATAATAAACTTATAGCTTTGGTGTTTATGAATTTTATGGTTGGTTTTGTCTCATCTCACTTGGTAGAATAGTCAGTGGGTACCAAAATATATCTTGCACCTATGCACCTTGCTATGTGAGTAATTGGCCCAATGAAATCAATGGCCCATTTTTTTAATGGTACCTAGGCAAGAATGGAGATGAGGGGAATATCATCTCAATGGTTGGGTTTCCCTATGTTCTACCATATGTCACATGCCTCTGTACAATATTTTGCATCATGAAACAAACTTGGCCACCATAAGCCTGATTGCAATACCTTGTATGTTATTGTGTCTCCAATACAATGGCCTCCTACCATTCCCTCATATGCCTCATGTAACATAGATTCCCTTTCATGTTATAAGACACATTAATGAAGGACTTCATCTTGGCCTAGTTTTTATAGTTACACACTGATAAGTTGAAAGGCAGTGACACAAACTATGAGATATTTCTTGTCTTTAGTTGCCATTGTCTAGGGTGTAAATCTAGATGTTAGAAAAGTAACTATCTCCACCAAATCCTCAAGGGTGTAATAGAATTTTTAGATTTTTTCATCTAGGGTTTCATCCTTGATAGGCATTAATACATCACCAAAGTTAATATAGGACAAATGATCTAGGCCCAAGTTCTATTTTATAGGTTTGAGGATAATTAAGAACTAGAATTCTTGAAATAAAACTATTCATCTACAAATGTGCCCATAGAAACTAGGATTGTTCATGAGTTACTTAAGTGATTCATGGTCCATGAATAAGATTAATGGTGTTACCAACAAGTATTACCTAAATTTTTGTAGGGTGTAGACTATGCCCAATGCTTTGTGCTCAGTTTTTATATAGTTTTGCTTTGCTTGGGTTAACTTTCTACTTGTGAAGGAGATGGGATGATTTATTTTGCCTTTATTGGGTTATACTATAATGGAACTAATTACATATCCATATGTATTGACATGGATGTGGAATTGGTTTTTCCAATTAGGAAATTATAGAATAAGCATGCTAACTAACTTGAGATTTAGAGTTTTAAAGGTGTCCTCTTATGTTGTGCCCTAATAGAATGGGTCATCCTTGCATAAGATATCCTCTATTGGCACCATAATATTTTCATAGCTCCTTAAAAAATTTTATAATATCCATAATGGCCAAGAAAAGGTGTGAACATATCTTTGTGTGGAAAGAGTCTAGAGCTAAATGATTATTATAATCTTCATGAGATAGACAAGCAAACCATATTTGTAGTTGATGTGTTTGAGCAAGGTACCAAAAGGTGTCATGAAGATGCACTTGAGGTTTAAGGATATTTGTAACTATAAACACCTCTCAGCATGATGTGAAAGTTGTCATAATGGTCTTTCATGAGCCCATACATATTTCAATCATCAAGGTACACCTAGAAGAACTTATGAATAAAATCCTTAAATGCAATGATGACCACTATAAAGAATATATATGATACATTATTTAACCCAAATGGAATCATGTTATAGGTGAAACAAACCCATTCTATTTTAAAGTTTGTTTTAGGCATGTCCTCCTCTTTAATATGGACTTGATGGTATCCTAAGAAACCATTAGTGAAAGTATATATTTCACAGCATGTGATACCATCCAAGACTTCATCATTGAATGGAGTCGGGAAAGGGTCAGTGATGTAAGAATAATTTAATAGTCAATAATCAATATAAATGAATATTTTCCCATCCTTATTAATTATAATAACCATGGGGCTCACTTATTTTTACTCTGGCACTAGGTAGATCACTCCTTCTAGACTAGGGCTATAGGTTTAGCATTCTCTTTATGAGCTATACATTTACCATCTAGACTAGAGAGAAACATTTATAATTATTCACAAAAGGAAGCATCTTTTGTAGTAATATAAAGTATTTCAAGTTCAATACTAACCTTACCATTCTCTTTAGGGATAAAATTTTGATCATATGTTTCACATGATTGAGTAGGTTCATGACAAGGTTTCAATCTTTGTTATTCAAGACTAGAATGATCTTCCTCCTCCTCCGTGAAGAATGAAATTTCAATTTCACAATTTAGATGTAGTACCTCATTATTTTCTCATTATATAAAAATTAAATTGTCTTACTCTTCATCAACCTCAAAACCATACCAACCAATTTGTTCCAATTGATCATTTGTGATCTCTAGAGAATTATCCAACCATTAGCCAAAAGGTAGGAACTTATGTTCATACTTGAAAGCTGATTTGTTTATTTATCCACCAATGGGAATGCAAATGATGGTATATTCATCATGATCACTAGAGTAAATCTCTACAAAACCTTTTTGAGATTAACCTACAGCTGTAAAATCTTTCCTCTCCAAGACTTCCACCTCATCCTGCATTCTTGACAAATTCTCCTTCTCTATTGATTATCCATATTCTTCCTTAAATTTACTTGATTATTCTTAAGAAGATGAGAGGGTGTTAAGGAAAGATACTTGATTAGTTTTATTTAAACATAATATAGTGTCTTTCCAACTTGGTATCTTAGGAAAACTAGGATGATTGGATGATCCTTGTACAACTACAACATGAATAGTAGATGAAGGATTTGAAAGGTTTGTAGGCTTTTTTGACTTGACCTCCAACACTCTTCCTCCCTCTTGATATTGAAATTTCATATGAATAACCTCCTTAAAAATTAGAATACCTTTTGGTGTGACTTTTACAACTTATCTCTCTTGATTTTAGATGGGTATAAGAAAAGATTAATTCTCTAGGATATGCATGAAAAAACCAGGATACATGGTCTAAGAAGGCCTCCAAGGTGGAATAGTCTTTGGCTCTTAAGTAAGGGTGGATGGGGTTGTAATATACATAGGTTTATATTGAGGAATAAAATCCTTCCAACTTGGGATTTTAGATCTATTGGACTCATTAAGACCTTCATTGAGCTTATTTCGATCTTGTATTGTATCTTGGAGGAGATTTAGAGAAAACAAAATTTGACTTGGGGTAGGAAGAAGTATATAAGGATGATTGAATTGGGCTTTCACATGATCCCATATCATGATAATATCTTCTAATAAATGTATTAGCTTTTTAAACTCTAATTTCTCATTGATTGGATAACCCTCATTCTAAATACCTACCTATACTTTCCAAAAACCTTGTAAGAGCTCTTTCACCTCTTGAATAGGATAGATAGGATAAGTTACAACATGTTATAGATCTATATCAATCCTCAACATCCAATTCACAAGGTATATTATATAATTTTTAAAGGTGAGTAAGAGTGAAGAAGGATTAGCATAAGTTTTAAAAGTTTGATTAGAGAGATAGGTGGGGTGTTGGTAAACATGACAAGAATTTATTTGAGGTCTACTTGAGGACAAACCATGAACAACATCAACTTGACCAGATTAATATGAAGGTGCGCAAGAGGTATTTTGATCATATGAATGATGATACATACCAATTTTATATTTTTGATCCACTTGGACTATTTATACCTACTAAGGTTCATTTGGAATGACAATTGTTGCTTGAGTTGTTACCTATAAAGGTTGATGTATTTAAGGATAACACCAAAATTTCCTTCAATTGATGTCAATATTATCCCACCAAGAATGCCATAGCTATTATAGATCAAAATTTCACCCTTGATATGGTGATTCAAGCCCTCTCAAATTGAGCTATGCAATGTGATTGATCTTAGGTTTTGGTTGACCTTTAGATGGACCAAATCATTAGATTATAGGGCTAGCTCCCCTTGATGTATCAATTAGGTTATACTTACTAAATCAATTGCAAAGGAAAAGGGATATAAATACGTGAAATAAAACTATCTAAGGAGGTAATAAACTAAAAAAAAACCCTCCACTTGAATATCATGCACTTAATAATAAATATTAGACCTCAATTTGATTACACTTCTCAAAACAAGGACTTTCAAGCATGAATGTTTCCACATAGACGTCATAACTAATGAATTGAATGATAAGGTTAGAAAAGAGGTATAAGTAAGGTATAAGTGACTAAAAATACACTTAAAAACCATTCATATCTACATAAAACTCACCATGTGACTTGCAAGAAGATAATCCATTTATAAATAGGTAGAATAGGACAAATGAGAGAGATCACAATCACTACTACTAGCATTCATTAACAATCACACAAGTATAGTAGTTAAAACCATGTGAGGAGGTAAGAATCAACCCCATTAATTTTTCCAAGGCATAATAAAATTATTCATTTGAGTATGGCTTCTCCATACTCAATAAAAATATCTATATAAAGCCAAACAAGGCTATATTTGTAGAGAATGAGAGTAGAAGAGGGAAGGGGCATAGAAGAGAACAATGAAAAGTATCAATAAAAAGTTACAAACAAGAAATATGTTGTAAAAAAGTATCATAAGACCTTTAAGGACATTTTTTACTTCCTTGATGATGTCTTTTCTTTCAAATGGTGTAGGAGCTTCTCTAGTTACTTGACACCTTTATCTTCTTCTTCAAATTGCCCTTATCATGTCTTGGAAAGTGAAAACTTGAACTCCTTGGCCAACAAGTCATGTTGAAATTATATTTGCCTATATTCTTGACACCTTGAATCACTTTTAGGATCTCATTATACTGATATTGCAATGATGATCAAACCTTATTAGGTGTCTTAAAACCCAATTGGTCTTATTATGCCTCTCTTTTCTTGAAAGCCTCAAATCCTAATTTAATCTTCATGAATTCACTTCTTATCTATGAGAGACATATCTATGTTTTGAAAAAATAGAATTAACTCCCTTGGATGCATCAATCACTCTTTAACACTTCATTTTGCACCCAAAGATTACACTTGCCTTCAATTCCTTATAGCCCTCAAAACAGTCAAAAATCATTGTGTAGAACAATATACACATGATCTTGGTAAAAAAAATCATATTTTTGAGTACTTAGTATTCCATTAAATCTATTGACAAATTTCATGACCAGACATCAATTTTAAGTATACTTATTCATCTTTTTCTCTCTCTAATTAGGCCTCTAGACCTAGAAACTGAGTTTTGGTTATAATCAATGACTAAACATGTGAAACTCTAAATAAGTGTTTAATTCACTTTAAATACTCCCTGACCATGTTCCATGCCAAATTTTTAATTCTGAGACCTTTGCATATGGGTGAACCAAGAAATGGTCAAAACCCTAGTTTAGGTGCTTGTTCATTCTTAAAGGGCAATGTGAGTGATTTTCCAAGGAATTGGCAGATTATAAAAGATTGAAAATGGTCTTTTTAGGCCTAAAAATAATGAGACAACTCAATATGTTGGAAGAGATCTCTCCTTTTATACTCCATAGGATTTTGGCCAAGCTTCTTGGCTAAAAAAATGGTGTATTCACCCTTCTAGACTCAAATTGGTGACTTAAATGGATTATTTATTAGTTTAAGAGACCTATGAGGTAACCTCCATCATATCTTTATAAACATTTTTACTTGATTTTTAAGCTTGCTAAAAACCTACACAATGACTATTATACCTACAACCATGCATTTTAGGCCAATTACGTATAGTGTTATCCCCATTTATGCCTAAAGTATGTTTATTCATGTGTAATTGAGGCATATTAAGGTCAATAAATTCATTTAAAGACTATAAATTCCCATTTTAAGGCACTTGAATGTTCATTTCTTGCATCATGTTTCTAGACGGCTTTTTAGCAGCCTATGAGCATCTTAGATCCTTAAGGATTGATCATAGAGCTAAAGACCTATATGAACATAAAAATGCCATGGATAATTAGTGTATAAGGGTGGGCTCTTATTCCTAATATCTTAGGTCACCATATACCTCTTTGTGTAATATGTGAAGAAAGTTTATGAGTCTTTCAGGCTTACTTAGACAATTTGTGACTACCTTGCACTCTTAGCATTTATTCATAGACTATAAGTGTTAAATTAAAAAAATAATAATATACAAATGGATTAAGAGGAGATATTGGACATCCAAAAAATCTAACTAGTTTTATTTAATTTCTTAATAGATTTCACTCATGGAGAATAAAGACTTCTTGGGCAACATATGTCTATTAATGAAATTAAGAGAGGCTTATGTAGGAAAATAGGGCATATGACTTTCATATTAGTTTTAAATGCCTATTTTAGGTATATAGGTCCCTATGTTGTGTTTTTAAATGACCCTTAATGGATATTATCCATTTATAATCCATATAACCTATTACTTCATATATTGAGGGCTTGTAAGCCAATTGGTGAATATGACCCTAAAAACCTTTATTAGCCCTTTTTCTCTCAATTTTCTGAGTTTTTAGACTATTAGGGCCCATTTAAAGGATATATAAAAATTCATAGGTATTTTTATACCCCAAAATCCTCATCTCCAACTCAACACATGCATAAATCATCAAATTTTCATGAGTAGGCCTTGAAAATATCTCTTAGGCCTATTTTTGGGAGAACAATTCAAATTGTAAAGCTACATAGGATATTAATCTAATATTTATGCATTATATACTAATTTTTTCATGTATAAGTCTATTTTTTCTTATCTCAATAACTTTTAATAGTTTATAATATGAATAGACTCCACTTTTGGCACCAAGTACAATAATAATATGAACATCCATAGATCAAAAACATCTATATATAATTATGTTTGTAAAATGAATAGAGTTCCACTTTTGAAGAGATCAATAGAGACTTATCTGGTTATGTCTACCTATTTGATTTCATAATTTATTCTTTGCATGAATTATCATGTATAATGTTTTATTACTTTATGTCTAATTTAATCAGAATTCTCTAGTTATGCTAATGAATCATTAGTTTTTCTTACTTCCTACTTAATGCAAAATAATTCACCCTTGATATGTTTTTGTTATCCAAAATTTTAACATGTTCTTATAATTCAATAACCTCTACTAATGATGGTTTGGTGAGTATGGAAGACTCCTTCTAGAGGAAAGTATTATAATATGGTTATTGGGGTAGAGAGATATTGAGACATGGTTAGACTATATAGTATGTAATTTTATAGAAGAAAAATCAAAATGGACTGGTCTTACCATATAGGAAATCATTAGAGAGCATAATTATGGAGATATTTATGAAATATTTTGGTGTGAGTTTCCTAAATTGATAGATAATTAGTTATCATGCTTGGAATATTATTACTTTAACCCAAGAAAAAAAGAAATAATAATTTAGATTGAAGAAAAGATAGACCGGTTGTAAAAATTGGAAACTAACTAGACAAGAGAAGTATATTATTAATTTACTACTACTATAATGGATACATAACTAAGATTTTAGTAAAAGGATATAAATCTCTTTAAGTTATGAAGGAATTGTTTATCAAAGGGAAATTCTTGTCAAGATGCTGGTTGTGGATAATGCAATGGTGCCTACTCCAGCTAATATGGAGTAATCACTTTGGGCATATAAGGGTTTGTGTGAAATGATAGTGAATGATGATTAGATGAGTAGATAAGGGCTTAAACCTAAATATAGAATGGAGACATGATGTAACAAGACTCAGAAGAAAATTTCAGATTTAGAATGTGAGCTATGACAATAGAATAGATGGAGTAAATAGAAGAATACATAGGTAGTTGTGAGTAGAGTTAAGAGTACTAGTAAAATTGATGATGAACAAGTAATAACATGTGATGATAAATATGAAAGAGATGAAGAATGAATGATTAAGAAAGAAGATGACAAATGCTGGAAGAAAGAAAGAAGTGATGAAGAATGAGAGGAAGAAGAGATGTTCAAAAACAAAGGTGTGAATAGTGTAGAAATATAGTAGTTAGATGATAGATGTAATATGTAGATACAAGAATAGGTATTATCAAAAGAAGGATATGAATAATTCAACAAATATTTAGAACATAGTCATAGAGTAATCATAAGTTAAATAATATAATAATAATAAGAAGTCATAGGAACTAATCATTCACTAGAAGAGCACACATCCTTGCAACCCAATTTCTTATATTATAGTATAATTTTTCAATTAGGTAGACAAAATAGTACTTGGGAAGGTCCATTTTTAGAATAAGTACATTTTTGGGGTACTAACATTGAAACAACATCAATTTTAAAGGCTTTGATGGCCATAGGGTTTGTTGGAACCAAGCAAAGAAAATAAGGAAACATAGAGAAATAGAGTGCACATGTTGACTCTCCTAGTGTGCAAATAAATATTTGTAATACACAAGTGGGATTACACAGAATGTATATTCCTCTTATAATAACTGCACAATAGATCCCCTTGACACTAGTTTACATAATGAGTGTTGTAGGAGAATTTATAAATTTGGTAATATATGATGGTTCTACAGACCCTAAGCAAACTTACTAACCTATGAAATGAGATGGCAAGCTAAGGGCATTACTGATGAAGCTATCAAAAAGTGTGAATTAATAGGGGCACTAATTGGAATACAAATTGATTTTATGTACTATAGATAAATTTAGTATGTAAGTCTACAATAGGTTAAGGAATGGCTCATCATATAGTTCAAGATAAATAAATGTACAAGTCATACTATTCAAGACTTAAAGGAGATAAAATAGAAATTGGGAGAATCAGTCTATGACTATGAACATATATTATATGATGTTATGAATAAGGTGGATTTTGCATTAATAGACAAAGATAAAGCTACGTGGTTTGTCAAATTACTAAATTATATAATTAGATTTGATACTACATAGACTTAATATGTTACTAAATCAGATGCTAGAGCTATTGCCCTATGAGTAGAGAAAATTGAAGATTATGGGGAAGCTCCCATCATAAATTATAAGAAAATACTTTGTAAGATTTTATGAATAAAATGGAGCAATATCATAAGGTAGATAAACCTATATTAAATCTATGGTGTATGGAGTGTGGGAAAGAGGGACATCACAAGAATGATTGTCCTAAGATCAAGATAGAATTCTATGAAATATATCAAGTACTAGGGAACACAACAACATAGTGACATCTCTTACAATAGTATGTCAAGAACCCACAAAATTTATATTGTAATTTATATAAGTTGCTTAATTATGATGAACATAATTGTAGAGCTTTATAGGATCTCAAAGAAGACATCATCAAAAATGTATTCACTATTTCTACACAGTAAGTGTCCTCAATAATATAAATGATTCCAGGCCCAAAGGTTGATAAAGGTTATGAGACCCAAACAGATCCATAATGGATTCCTAGTTTTCCATAGTACCAACCTCAAGTTCTAGCTAGTTGGACCCCTCCATCTATTTAGACACCACCATCACTATAATACTAGTATGAATCACCTTGGAGCCTATCAATGATGTAGTAGAAGTAAATAAGTTACCATGCACCAGTTGTGTAATAACAATTTGGAATTGGAGATAATACCCAACAACATTAACATTGGAATATATCATAACAACAACAAGTGTATAAAGGAGATTATTAGTCAAATAGAGGAAAATCTAGGGGAGGATACAAAGGAGGTTACCAAGGTGGCAAAGGAAATAACTATCAATGGCCTCCTTTATAATGTTATCTATGTGGATAGTATAATCATGTGTAACACAATTAACCTTTGAATCCTCAAAGATAGTTTTACTACTCCTATTACATAGTATATGACCAACACAAGATATAATATTGTCTTATCTTGGAAAATCAAAGAAAGGATAAGGTCATTAGCAATGTTAATATGGTGAATGCATAACCTAAGGAAGATGCATTCCTGAATGCTATTACACACCACTAGCACAAATAAAGAGGGTTGCCTCCTTTTTAAATGCCTCAAGATCAATGAATTTGAAAAGCAAAATAGGATAAATACCCATATCTAGCTATATAAATATGTTCATGTATGAATATATAAATATGTTGAAAAACATTCAACATCAAGACACTATTGAAGGATATGCTACATCAATAAATGCCCAAATGTATGGTTAGATCATGTGTATTATGCATAAAGATGGAGTTGTTATTATGATGATAGATTTAATGAAATTCTAAGCATGCTGTGTAATGAAGACATCTCTCAAAATATCACAAAATTGATACATAATCTAATTAAGTGTCTATAGTGAGGGAAATAACAAATAGAAAATCTTGTTTAGTACATCAAAATAAAAAAGCCATGGGATGTAGATGCAAGAATCAACATTGAGGTAAAGGATATGAAATTCTAAGTGATGTATTTGATTTTGGTAGCACAATCAACATGATTCATAGGTCTATATGGGAGGCTATTGTATGAGTGGTTCTAAGTTAAAGCATAGTAACTCTGAGCTTAGCCAACTATGGAAGAGTTGAGCCCATTGGAAGATTTGAAGATGTTAAGCTCAAAGTTATAAAACTAACCCTATGAACTGATTTTGAATTCATCAATATGAAAATAATAGCAATACATTAGCTTACACTAATTGCTAATAAATTGACATATGATGGTCAAATGACTATCAATATTGTGAAAAATCAACTAGAAGTGCACTAGGGAGATAAGGTTATCATCATTCCTATAAATAGGGTGAAAAAACCCTACATAATTATGGTTAAACCAAATTCTCCATATATCATGCAAGAAACTAGTTAGATGAAGGTAAACTCTAAATAGAACCCAAAATATCTATGCACAACTGAGTGCAATTTCTTATATTAGTATACTAAACCTTAGGTATAATATTTAATCACTCCATAGTTGAAGACATATAAATAATGGAAGCTAAAAATAGTAGTTACTTAGCCATTGGCAACCCAGTTTTTCATATAAGATTTTGCATCCATGCCTGCTAAATCCCCTGCTCATTTAAAAGTTGATTTTTTCTATCAAGTAGACTATCATATGCAAAATTATATAGATCCAACCAAAGAAGAAAAATTTCCTTGGGAAATAGCCTCGTCTATCATTAGAGACTCAAATATGCACCTACTCAATTGGACTTTAGGTGATCATGAACTTTGACCTATGAGAATGGTCTTTTCACATGAGATATAACTTCCTATATACTATGCAACTGAGGAAATCAATCAATTCATTTTGTGCCTAAAATTTCATGTACATACCATCAGTCAATGGGTTAGTTCTTTAAATTATGCTTTGAAGGGAGTTGCAACAACATGGTGGAAAATTCATATAAATTATTAACTCAAGTGGGATGATGCATGCTAACTCATGATTAGTAGCTTCCAACTACTACAATTCATAAAAAACAATTGGCCTTTCTTCCAAGAAGGTAAATGTCTTAAAATCCATATTCACAATTGTGTTGAATTTTTTACTAAGGAACCTATGGCACTAAAATATTGGTTTCACATCTTTAATTACACACTCACCCCCTTACCATCAGCATGGTATATGTATCAAGAGCACAAGAGGGAGACACAACAATTATCACAAGTGAAAATCAACTTCATACAAATATTTATTTTTGAAGATGAAAACCCTCTAGTTCACAACGTGCTACTAAAAGTCAAACATTTCATATGCCATGGGTGTATAGAAATATTTAAGTACCATGATGAAATCCATTGCATAGAAGAATGCAACTACTAATCTAAATATAATGTTACAAAGATATAAAGCTGCTAAAAAATAATAAAAATATCTCATGAATCCATGTCATTAAATACAAGATGGATACAAAGACATTGAATATTTAAATACTGATGGTGATATCAATTTTACTAATTTGTTTAAACATGAATGACAATTAGAACCAATATAAGACCTTGATACATAACTTACTAAAGAATACAAGTTATGCATCATACAAATTCTATAAAAAGAAGGGAACTAAATGAGATAAGAATATATTGATGAAGAAAAGCATAATATTTACTTGTAGCCTATTAAAAAACATGTAGCAAACATTAAAACTAAAGAGTTTCCCAAATTGGCACATATAGGTGATTACTAGATATAATCTAAAGTTTTTAAAGTTATGTAACTCCTGTAAGATTATCAAGATGTGTTTCCCACTAAATTTTAGAGGTCACAGTATTTGATTTATATATAGGTGAAATTTATAACAAACTCAAGGAGTGTGCATGACCCATAAAGAAATGATCATACAAGTTGAATCTAAATATAAAGCTAAAACTAAAGGCTGAACTTGATAGAATGCAAGATGTAATTATAATCTATCCTATATAAAATGTAGATTGGGTTAGCCCCATGGTAGTACAACCTAATAAAATAGGGGAGATCAAAGTATGTGGTGATTATCCCATTCTAAATTATGCATATGTGAATGATCCATTCCCAATTCCTTTCATAGATGAAGTTTTTAAATCTGTCATAGGCCTTGAAGTTGACTCTTTCACAAATGGCTTGAGTGGTTATCATAAAATACCCATCATAGAAGAATATAGAGATAAAATGAATTTTTACATGGGATGGGAATCCTTTACATACAAGGTAGTGCCTTTTGGCCTCAAGAATTCACCTATGGTTTTTTCTTATGTAGTGGTGACTGTGTTGAAGGACTTCATTCACAACTTCCTATACGTCTATCTCAGTGATAGGGCAATATTTTTTGTTTAAATAATATTTGTATAAATTGTGCCCTATTTTATAATGTTTTTGAGCTCTATAAATTGCTCTATATTTAAAAATATATTTATTCTTTACACCTGTTGGTGTCCTACTAGGTCATGTTGTGTGCAGTGAAGGCATTCTGGTAGACCAAGCCAAAATTATAGTCATTCTAAGTATGCCTGCACTAGTCAGCTCCATGAAAGTGAGATATTTTATTGGCCATATAAGGTACTATCATAAGTTTATCAAGGGATATGAAACCATTTCATCTCTATTAGAATATTTATTGTGAAAAAGTAAAAAGTTTGTTTAGACTTCAAATTGCCAAATAGGCTTTATCAAACTAAATTAGAGATTAGTCACTGTGCTTATCCTCTTCTTTATAGAATGGATAAATCCATTTCATATGCATTTTTATGCTTTAGGTATCGTAGTCAGTGTTGTGCTTTCAAAAATAGGGATGGTGGACTAGACCACTCAATTCACTTTGCAAGCTAAAAGTCATCTGATGTAGAAAATAATTATATGATAACTAAAAGAGAAGCACTAGTTATAGTTTTCACACTATATAAATTTTGACACTATCTTATTATAACACCATTTGAAGCTTTCACAGACCACCAAACTCTATGCTACCTTGTCATTACATTAATACTAGGAGGATAAATCTCTAGGTGGTTGACATTATTTTAGGAATTTTAATTTCACATTAGTGTTAATCTAGGTAGAGGAAATGTGGGGCTAGATCATCCCAACCACATATCCAATGGAAAAAAAATAGAAAAATTACATGAATATTCTCCTGATGCTCATCTATTTCACATTTCTATGATCCCTAAAAATTTCAATTTAATTGCTAGCTTATTCAAACAAGGAGTATTCCCTATGTACTACCAAGAAAGAGATAATAAATAGTTTATCACCATAACATTACCATATACCATCATCATAGACTTTTGTATCACTTATGCAAGGATGAAGTACTACGTAGGGTAGTTATAGAACATGAAAAATCATAGATATTATACAAGGCACAACAAGGAATAGTAGGAGGACATTTTTCCAGAGAAACTACTACTAGGAAAATATTACAAAGTGGGTTATGGTGGCTAAATATTTTTTAAGATGCACATCAAGTAGTGCAACACTATGATGTATGTCAATGTATGGGTAAACCACTAAGAAGAGATGAAATGCCTTTGTATCCTTTGTTAGATGAACAAACTTTTGAATAATGGGGCATTGATTTTGTTGGACCTATCAATCCACTGAGTAAATGTAGTAAAGCAAGGTATATAATCACTTTGATTGATTACTTTACCAAATGGGTTGAAGATATTATGACACCTATCTATAGTGCAAAGGATGTAGTAAAGTTTTTATTTGATAACATTATTACAAGGCTAAGATTCCCCGTCAAGCTCATTAGTGATCAAGAGATAAAATTATTGAATAACTCCTTCAAGGATCATACTAAGGAATTCATGATTTCTCATCATAAATCTATTGTGTATTATCTATAGGCTAATGGCCAAGTTGAGGCTTCTAATAAAGTCTTGGGAAAAATGTTGACAAAGATATGTGATGTCAAGAGGGATGATTGGGAAGATCACATTCCTAAAATTTTGTGGGCATATCACAAGCACTATAAGAGGGCTATAGGGTTTACTCCATTTTATTTGTTCTATGGGCTTGAAGTAGTTATGCCAATGGAATATTTGGTACCCAATATGTATATTGCAATGGTCACGAGACTAGGGGATTGTGAGTCTCTCACCAACATACTTATTGAATTGAATAGGATGGATGAGTATTGATTTAGAGCATCTTGGAAACATGAAGTTTATAAATATATCCAAAAACCATGGCATGATAGGGATCTGCACCATAATAAATTTCATAAAGATCAACCAATTTTGTTATATGATAGTCATTTTAGAACATTTTTAGGTAAATTATAGATTCAATGGAAATGACCTTATGTTATACATGAAATATCTCAACAAGGAACCATTTTTTTGAGAGATCTATAGGGAACCATTTTTGTAAGGTGGGTGAATGGTTGTAGGCTTAATCCCTACCACCAATAATCTTAATTAATATCATTTTGATAAGTGAGTGGGTGTTGATTAGTACTGAGTAGATTAGGATTTCTCTTTTCTACATGTTTTTGTGTGTTTATATTTCTATTTGTTTATGTTTTTATATGATCTGTTCACTACCATTTGAGAACCAAGACACCAATTATAGTGTATGATAACCATGTACAGGATAATTCACGTGCACCATCATAGATGTTAGTAGGAGAGAAATAAATTAATTAAGTTTGAGAAAGGTATGGAGAAGTCACATCAATAATACATTCACCATATAACATTCATCCCCAATAAATTAATTCTAGATCTAAGGTTTGATTGAATTATTCTTCGAAAAATCAGTGGCCTATCAACATTATCTATTTGTACCCTTGTATAGACAACATAGAGAATAATGACATATTTTCACACATGTGTCATCGACTAACTATCTTAATTGATAGATCAGATAAGATTTACCACATCAACCATTTTTTTCATGTCAAATGGATATCTAATCATGACATTTATGCAAAACCCAAAAAGCACAAAATATATAGAGGCCTAAGTTTATAAACCATGTCTACATTTAATCCTTGTAAATATTTTCCCATGTTGAACTCCGAAGACATGAGATTATTATATTATGTAGAGAAACAATAAATTTCAAGTTCATCACTCAAAAATCATGGATATTTCATAACTCATTAGGGGTTTGATAGAGGCATAAAAAAGAAGCAATAGGAATAGATATGGAACTAAGGCAAACCAAATTCAATGACCTAGAGACATTTGACTTCCTTCAAGCCATAGAATTGAAGTTATTTCACCTAGACCCATCACAATAGTATAAATATTGACTCTTTCATCCCCTCATTGCTTACACAATATATATGTCTTGCCCCTGCTTTGAATACCCACTTTTGGTGACTTGGGGGAGATTGTATAAGTCCTTCTCAGTCGATACAATGATGAAAAAATCTAAATTGGCCTAGATATTGTATATAATTTGAAATGTATCATGTACATAAATAAATCCTAGATTGGATGGGATAGAGCACACCTACACTTCTTATTGGGGGCATACAATTTTTAATCAAGAGCATGACCAATGTGAGGATCCACTAAACCTAATTAGGGGATCAATTATCTCAACACACTATGTGAGGTAGGGTTCCAAAGCCTACAGTATAAAAAAATCCCAGAATAACCCTAAAACATTTATATGATTTAATATTTCACTAATATAATAATAATAAAAGAAAATCTAATATAGTGTGTACTATATCTTGTAGCACAAGGTCGGGTTACAAAAAAAAAATAAACAACTAAACTAAATATGTATTATAATACATATAATCATGTCAATGTATACATAATCCTAGTATATGGAAGAGAATAATACAAATTCACTATCTATCTAATCTTACAAAGGAAGAATAGAGTTAGGAATACTTACCTTTAAAAATGAACCCACTAAGCATCAATCTCCACATTGGCCAAGGTGATTTTCAAGATATTGTCATGGTATGTAAGGATAACTAAGATAAATCAGCTCTAGGATACACAACCTATCTAAGCATCCAAAATACTTATCCATAAGATGAGAGTATTGAAACTTAAATCTTTATTCCCCAAGTAGAATGGTCAATGGGTATATGTTTTTTCACACTTCTTCACTTAATTCAAATCTCTTTCAAATGGTGATAAATGACCTTGTATATACATTAATATCTCACCCTAAAATAATTCAGATATGTCAATGATGCTAGGTTGACTTGGTTGTCCTAGCACTTTTTTGGGTTTAACTCTCTAGGTCTGTGTTAGGTTAGCCGAGAGGCCAAAAAACCAAAAGAGAGAGAAAGTCCCTAAGCTGTGCTAGGTCAACTTGGTCGACCTAGCACAAATGATAAGTCAAAAGGGTTGTAAGGTAAGAAATGAAGGATAAAACATAAAAAATGATAGGAATAGGTATAACTAAGAATAATAATCTTGGGGTTCAATGGTTTTAGGAGGCTAGTGTGTAGATGGAAAGTGGAAAAAGGAACAATCTTACGAAGCACTGATGGTCTACCCACCCCTTTCCTAGTACACCCCTTAAGGTATGCACATAGAGATATTGAGACTCGATGGGTTCCTACAAGATACAATGTATCATTAATTGATATAATTTTTAAATTATTATGTGTATACATATGCCCTATCTAAAGCTCATCACGTGTGACGTAAGTGCAACATGGGATGGTGCTTTAGGATAGAACATGACAACACACAACATTGATGCTATGTATGGTGAAGTAATAATAAAATAAAATGAATAAAAGGATATAATTTAAAAACACATACCTTTAACTTATCTTAGTGACATAGATAAAGAAGTAGACTATAAGAAATGAAGGTGTCCACTGTAGAATACACTAGGTGAACCTATAGAAGTTAGTGCAAAAAATAGCCAAAAAAAAATGGAAGATAGATATATGATAGTGGAAATAATCTCTAAGTCATCATAATTCTAATGCATTTTATGGTTTACAAAATGAATGAACAAAAATAAAGATAGAGGTAAAATAAGGAAATTTCCTGAAAATAAATGAAAGAATTGAGTTTCTAAAAAGTGTTTTTAAATAGGAAAAAAAAAAGAATTCATTTGGCATTTTGAATTGTGAAAGAGAGGAAAGAGAGATATGATACCAAATAAGGCTAGGATGGTGAGGGGATGACATGGTAGATGAGGAGGACACCCAAAGGTGACAACAGGTGCACTATAGGTATGAGACTATGGATCTCAGATCTATTTTTTAAATTTGTATTGAATTAAGTGAATTTTTGATAAATTTTGATTTTAAGTATTTCCATATGTCAAAATTGAGAAAAATTAGATTCTAAAAGTGGAAAATATGAAGACAAGAAATGGGTTTAAAGGATTTAGGAAGAAAATGAGTGAAATGCATATTTTGTGAAAAATATATTAGGTTAGTACACATAATGCACTAGGTCGATGAGGTTGACCTAGTAGGATAAAACATAGTAGAATCCATATGGTCAACCTAGTAAGTATGGGTTGACTTAGTGTAATCTATAGGTTGAAAATCTAGAATGGAGTGAGTAACTAGTCCATAAGGGCTAAAATGAAAACTCAGTACCAGGGAGGGTAAGATAAGAGGGTTGAATTGGAATTGGAAGTCAAGTATGACAAAAATAGGGAAATTTTGGTCAAATAAGTTTCTCAAAGAACCAAAATAAGCACAAAAAAGTGTGCAAAAATTTGAAAGAGGGCTAGAATGGTCCAAAATGACCAAAGGAGGGAAAGAGAGACCAAGTAAGGTAAAAATAGGATAAAATGAATAAGGTAAAATAATTAGGCTTATTTTTAATTAAAATTATAAAAATGATGTATAAAGAATGTATTATGATTATACATGACATGGATGAACTAATAAATCCTTTAATGTTTCTTAGTTGTAGAGATGGTCAAGATTATGGAGTTTGGTGATCATGTCTTGGTTGCCAACTTGTTACATGAATTGTTATATGGAGATCAATATAGATTGGTAGCCATGGGTCTAGGAGATATAGTTGATATGTGTAGGGTCACCCTCAGTGCTAACCTATTAGTCATGTTGTTGGGATGCTAAGAATGGTTGACTAACAACTTCATATGGGAGGTTAATGGGGATGTGATAAAGGTAGGTATCACACTAGAGGATGTCCATGACATCCTTAGGCTACCCATAGTAGGAACACTGATGACAATAGGGATATTAGATAGCTTAGGGGAGAGGAGAGGCTTAGCCATGTGGGACACAAGATTAGAGATGATATTGAGAAGATAGAGAGTCAATATGGATGATGTTTTTACATTATAGATTATAGACATCTGAAAGGTAGTGATAACCCTTGTGACATAGTGCATGTTTTATCATATGTTAGATGGAAAGGTACCACTATTTATGGTAGCCATGAGTAGGATGATGCTAGAGGAGGGAGTACTATATGATCTATGTTTTTTCATCTAGGTCTAGCTCATACATAATCTATTTAAGATGTTGGTAAGAGGGTATATGACTAGAGGATTGATCATACTACTAATAAAATGGATATATGAGAGATTTCCCATGTATCAACCAGTTAGGTTATCCCATGTAGTCGATGATGGGTCACCTCAAGTATAGATATGGAGAGAGGAATGGGTATCATGGGTCATACCCACATGCCAACACTATAGTCAGTGAGATATGTGGACATAATGTAGTAGCCATAGGGGCACATAACAACTACATGGGTCAGTTGGCATGAAGTTACACTAGCACTAGAGAGGTGGTTAGACACTATACATGGTGGAGAGAGCCACATCTAGTGGCATAGGTGCTAAGATAGGTGGGCTTACCTCATATGATGACATTGATACTAATACCCAACTATTGGTCTTAGCATGTGAGGGAACCACATGGGAAGAGAAGACTCAGACCACTGATAGTGAGGCTAACACTAAGGCCACATCAGGAGTAACCATGGATTGGTTGAGTATGATGAATGTTAGAAGAGGAAGTAGATGAGGCAAAGATACTAGATGTATGACTACCAACACCATAATGAGATGATAAGTAACTATTGAAGACATGTAAATAATGGAGATAGGGGATAATGAAGACTGTAAACATCTTAGATTACCCCATAGATGAGCCAGAGGTGATGATAGAGAGACCACTCAGATAAAGGATAAGATGGACACGAGCCATGACAACTAGGTTTGAGCTAAGGAGGTGACCTACCAAGGAGGTAATAGAGGTTTTGTAGATGGGGAGACTATGCTAGGTGATCATGTGGATGATTATATCATGGGATCTAAGACATAGATAGGTATGAAGATGGTTGAATTATTTCTTAAGTTTTTATTTGGTAGTAGAGATATATAGATAGATATTATGAGATATGATAGTAATCTAATATCCACCTAGTGTTATTTTGTAGGTTTACTTAAGGATGAAGAGGAGAGATGTGGTTCCTTAGTGGGGGGATCACTCCATGACATCTTGGATGAGACTCTATAGCCATATGATCCCATAAAACTATATGATTTACGTGTACCATCTACCCCAGCTTAAGCAAGCTGGTTCAGATTAGCTGATGAGTTAGTGAGGTAGATAAAAGTGTAGAGAAAGAAGATGAAATCATTAATATATATTGGTTTAGGTGAGAGACAAGCCTAGTAGGCCCTAATAAATGAGATATTTGTGCATCTAGATATAATGACATAGATAATGTAGGTATATACAATAATGAAGACTTAGTTGATACAAGCACATATAATAACCTAGGCTAAGTTGGTGTAGGCACAAGTGCAGACAACATGCCTACAAGGATAGGTAGAGGGATTAAGATCTCAAATGGCCTCATTATATCATACCATTTAGAGAATTTATATTGAAGCCTTAACAAGCAACATGGCTAGGCCATGAGATAGATATGAAGGAGCCTAGCCTTAGTGTTGGGGTTTTGTATATGGTTTTATATGTTGTATTAAACTCATGGTATATATATGATGTATAATTTTGGATTATTGGTGTTGTTTGTGTATGTTTTCTTTATGATGGTTGTGTTTTTGGATGCATTTGGATATATTTCTTTCTAGAACATGTATTTAGCTTTGTTGTATATGTTATAATAAATATATGTGGTGAGCTTTATTTTTTAGCATTATGGATTACACATGTATGGTTGAAAATAAATAGGTAAAAATGACTTGGAAAAATATAATTGATTAAATAAATTCACTACACACTAGTTCAAGTTAGGAAATGTGTATTAAAAAAAATGACTAAGTATAAAGATCCAAGAAAATGGCAAACAAGATGGTAAAAGGGGATTTAATTTAAACCAATGTAAAATATTTCTACACCATATTAAAACAAGTAAAATCATATTAAATACCATGTTGGGAAGTATGATAAAAGAAAATGAAAGGTATGTAAAAGGGTATAAATGGTACTAAAAAAATCAAAATTAAGTCAAGTAATTATACTATATCATGATCGGAAGTATAAAAGAAAAATAAAATTTATAAACATTTGGTCTTAAATCTATCATACAAATTCAAGTTGGGAAGTATTAGAAATTCAAGAAATGGTTGTAATCTCACATGCACTCAGAAAATAAGAAGATAAAGAGTGAAAGAAAAATGAAGAAAGCATACAACATACTAATTTAATATGGGAAGCATGTCAATGATGTGTAACCTCATAATCAATTGAATATTATCTCATATTTGGCACATATAATTTCAGATGGTGACTTGATTATTGGAAAATTTTGTGAGGATGGATGGGTCCTATCCATGGTATTACACTTCAACTTGAAAAATAAAAACCTAAGGGGTACCAAATCAAGATTGTTAAGCAGAAGTATAAGTAATGGTAAATCAAGGATTTGGGTAATAGGATGTAAAATATGGTAATTTGTGAGGTATGTTGGGTCTTATCTATGGTCTTATAAAGTAACTCATAAATCATATCCCATAAGGAGTGATCAGTAAGTAAAAAAATATTTCCCAAGAGGAAATATGAAGGAAAAGGAATGAAAAAGGGGAGTGTAAGAAGTAATACTTAGTCATCTTATGAGAAGACCTTAGGAGGAAATAGGTATACTAAGGACACAAAAAGATAATAATTGACTAGTGGTCATCTATGTACAAAGAAAACCTACTTTCTATAGACACAAATATTTGTAAGAAAATAGGTGTGCTAGTAAGATCAACTCATGATGGTAGATTGGTACAAGAAAAAATAAAATGGACCTACCTTCCCACAACATGTTCCCTGCTCCTCAGGACCCCTTATAGAGTCATTGATCTACTTAAAATATTGGTTATTTGCATGAGAAAGTAGGTAGCACTAAAACATTTGTTTATTCTTATCTTCTAATCTATTGACTTATCACATCCTGAAGGACCTAGGCTCTACTATGAGGCCAACTATGGAGTTTAAGTTTTGACTAGAAGGAGATGTGTTTTGAATCATATATTTTAGTTTGATTAGACTTTTAAGAATATTCAATATTTTCACCTTTTGATATCATTGCCTTTTATTTATATGATTTTTCTTTTAAATTCCTTTTGAAGGATTTTTAAGATTCCTCCTCCATACATATTTGGAATGCCCAATCAAGAGAGAAATAGTGATACACATTAATGAGTTTTAGGCTAAGGCTAAAGGAAGCTATGTAACCTAAGACAAAATATTTACTAGAACCCTTAGGCTTGACAATGAACTTATCATGTGATTTCAGGTCTCAATCATGTATATGCTTAGTTTATGGTAAAATTAAGAAGGGAAGAAGGAGATTCAAAAGAGGATCGGTTGAAAAAAAATAGTAATGAGAAAAATTACTTGCTAACTGATCACATGGTAATAGGAGATAGTAACCAAAGGGATGAGGGTAAGTATAACCAAGTCACCATGATAACTATCTATGAAAAATAGAGATAAGAAAGAAATCAATCAAAAAGATACAAGGTATAGTTTTGAGAAAAATTCTAAAGGAAAAGAAAGAAATGATAAGGGAAAAATAAAAATTATAAGGAAAAGACAATTATATGTGAAATATAAAATGATAACATAAGCTAACTATAGTACAACAAGAAGGAGAAACATGATATAAGATAAGAAATAATTTGAAATATTGTCAAACGATATAACCAAAATAGAAATAAGATTGGAGCACACATAAAACCCAAATATAAATGAGAAAGCACCATATATGTGCTCATAAATAATGTTAAATCTATCCACACACATTATCCAATATGTTAGATAAGTCTCTATGAAGATAAATTCATACTACAGTTAAGGTTTCATCAATATTCAATTAATAATAGTTAAATACTTCTGTTTTAATCTCCTGAACTAAAAAAGTAGGAATGTTCAAAGGATCATGTTGAGGAGGAAAGTTAGGCAAAGGTGGGTCATGAGAATGCATGGAGACAAGATCTATGGGAGAATAAATATTCATAGGTAGAGAAGGATCTAATAGTGAAAAACTCATAGGTGGAGAAGTATCCATAGGTGAGGGATGGTCCATAGGTGAGGGAAGGTCCACAAGTGAAGGAATAATAGGTGGAGACATAGAATGTGGTGAAGGTACCATAGGAGGTGATTGAACCACTAGAGAAGAAGGAGGATCCTTCTTGTGAGTATGACCTATGGGAGGAATTGTAGAAGGTATAAGGATGGCTATAAGGTGATACTTAAGATGTTGTTGAATAATGTGGTAATTGGTCTGATGCATGACACATAGGTGCCATAAATAATATAACTCACCATATTTAGGTAAATATTTGAGAAGTTTATTTAAGGGAGGTATGTATTTTTCTGATGATGAGGAAGAAGGATGCAAGGTATCAAAGTATTATCTCAACTTACAACAATGGGTAGAAGAGTGGTTATTTATCACATGGAAATAATAGATACACTTGTGAGTGGTTTTAGGAACACTCACAAAAGGAGGTGAAATAGGAGTAGACAAAGTTAAAGAGGACTCATTATCCCATTTGGTGAGAAAAGGATCCATCTGAAGTAGTAGAAGTAAATCATCATCAAGGGATGGTGATGATGAAGAAGGAATGAAACTAGGATCAATAGGAAGAGCACTATGATGATAAGTAAGAAGAGGCTCAAAAATAGTAAGAGAGGAAATAGGTTCAAATATAGTGGAAAAAGGAACAAGCTTAACTATATCTAACCCTATTAAAGGAGGGGCGGGATTTTTAGAAAGTCTAAGGAGGATTGACCTAGGTATGGTAAAGCAATAATGTCCAGTCATAACATAATCCAAAAGTATAGTCCTAAGTGGTTCCTTAGAAACTGAAGGTATCAACACCATATCTACCCTATGATAAAGAATAAAAAACAATAATCAAGAACTATAAATGAAATATAATGATGAGATGAAAGAAAATACTCAACTAGATAAGAGTGGTAATAAATAATCATAGTATTACAGGCCTAGACATGGCTACCTAAAAGAGGATAATATAAATAATAGCCATCATCATAATCTAGAGCATGAAGACTGATGACACATGTAGGGATGACCTTATCATCAAAGGAAGCTTGGTAAATAGAGTTCCTATTTTTGGTTAACACTATGGGAATTTCATCACAAGGAGTCTTGAAAAAATGAGGTTTCAAGAAATCAAGAAGCTACAAGATGAGATGAGGTGAGAGATTAGAATTTTTTATCTTTAAGTTAATCTCATTAGGCTCATCATCATCAGAGTCTAAAAGGTTAGGAAGAATGTTACCAATGAGCTCAGGATGCCCATTATAACCTTTGGTTGAGTTGACTATAAATTTTATATGTTGTGACTCATAGAATGGAACACTAGGAAAATGCTCAAGAGTAGGAATCTTGAAGACACCATGATCTTGGAATTATTCAAAATTCTAAGGATTTTTGTCTCCTTTAATCTTGTAAATGGATCCATTGTGAGGAAATTTAATGTATTTGTAGGTAGAAGATACAAAAACTCACATATAATGAGTACACAACCTACTAAGCAAGATGTTATACAAAAGGGGAAAGTTGAAGATCATTACCTTCACATGAATAGTGATAGGTGGGATGGTAATGGGAAGCCACACACACGCAGGGAGGCATTTTACTTCTATCATATCCTTGATAGGTGATATGTGTAGACTTGAGATTACATTCAAAATATCTAAGATTCTTAATAAAATCAAGGGAAGTGACATAAGTGTCAAAAACTTCATCGATCAAGGCTCCCTTAACTTGGATATCACTGATTTAGATGTTAATAAATAATGGAGTATCATCAACATGAAGAAGAATCTCATTTTTAATCATATATATGATAAGAAATAATAAGGAAAGGGAAGTGTCTATAGTTTAATAAACATTAATAGACATCTCTTCATATTGGTGTAATATACTATCCTAAGATCTAGATAAAGAGGCCTCTCATCCTACTAGAGGAGGGTGAGGGATAATCATCTCGAATAAGAGTTGTAAGAGGTAGTTTTTATGACATGGAGATTTCCTCATGAGTTCAAGGAAAGGTATCTAAGATGGAAGATTAGTGAGTTCTACAATGGGATCCCACTCATCATAGCCCTTAAGGATATTGTTAGATATAGGTGAATAATGATTAAGGTCTTTAGAAGGTAGATCTAAAGAGCATTAAAATTTATTCTGATAAGAATGAGAAGGTTGAGAAGAATATTTCAAATCATTTGGTGATGAATAAGTAGTTAGTTTAGATTGATCTTGAAGTTTGGATAAAGAAGTGTTAGTAGAAATTAGAATGTTATTAGTATTAGAAGATGATGGGAGAAAAGTAGAGATAGCATGGGACGTGTCATCTAAAGGAGAATCATAAATTAGATTGTTAAAATAAATA
Organism: Torreya grandis; assembly: GCA_037957365.1. Lineage (NCBI taxonomy): Eukaryota > Viridiplantae > Streptophyta > Pinopsida > Cupressales > Taxaceae > Torreya > Torreya grandis. The sequence continues at coordinate 926,676 of JARHVA010001282.1, read as the reverse complement.
AGGTATTCTTTCCCTAACTCATTTAAATTATTTGGAGAAGAATCCTAGATAACATCATATGTCTTACGGGAAGGAGTGTAGATAGGTTGTGAATCAATGAAAGGCACCACTCTTCACATATTGGTCATGTTAACCACATTCTCTTTAGAATTTGGTTCAACAAGACTTTATACATTATTGGTGGAAGAAGTTGAATTATCTTGACCTTCTTAGATTGGTTAATGATTAGGCAAGGGGTCTTTATAGATAGATAAATGAGTGTTTTCTTGATTTAAGGCTTGAGTTTTATCATGTGATCTATATTATTTAAAAGAAATCTCATAGGCTTATTGATGTTGAGGAATAATGGAATCATGATCAAAATTTAGGCCAAGAATAAAGTTCATAGCTAAATTATAAAGTTGTCTATAAGTCTCATGAGAGTGACCCTAGCTAGCATGAAATCAACACAACTTATTAGAATCATACCATTATTTCATAGGTTGAGTAGGGTCAAGATCTCATGGAAGAGGCTTAGGTAGATCTTTAAGCAATTCAATCAAGGATAAAGGCTTATGGAAATTAATATTATTTGTTGAGAAATGAGGATTAGTGTATTCTTGAGAAGGAGTGTTTTGAAGAAGGTGTAGGATGATAACTTGAACATTTTGAATGGTGTCAAATGAATCAATAACACCATCATTGGTAATATTTTAGTTTTTGTTCTTTACTAATAGGTAAAGGCCTATAGAAGGTTAGGGTGGCTCCAATTGACACATGAGTAAATATTATCTTTTGGATTGATCGATATCTTCCTCCAAGGTATGTGGACAAAGGGTATGTACTTGATATTGTAATTTAAGAAATAAATCATTTGTAAAGAGATGAAATAAATTGTCATCCATAATGTTATGTTCAAATTTATTTTACAAATTCTTCCATCTCTTGATAAAGTCTTAGGTAGTTTCATTTTTATTTTGTTTGTAATTGATGAAATGGGTCAAAGTGTTCTCTGGAAGATCACTAGTTTGAAATCCTTATACTAAAGCATTTACTAAGTATTCCAAACTAGTGATAGAATGTTTTATAATTTGATTATACCAATCCAAGGCATCACCCATGAGGGTTTTGGCTAAGATTCTAGTAGTGGCAAAGGTATTTAACTTGACCCAATCCTTGTAAATATTTTAAAATGTCTTAAGGTGAAGAGTAGGATCAGTTAATACATTGTAATAAATTGTAGGTGTTATACTTCCAATGTCAATGTTAACAATTTGGGTGGTAAGAGGTGCATTTTATAAATGTTTGATGACTTTTTTTGCTAATTCAAGTTGAGGAATGTTATTACCTTGAGAATTTCAAAGAGGAGGAGGAGGAACACTTTGGTTATGTGTGCTTCAAATCATTGGTTAAGGATTGGATTGAAAATCAATAAGGTGGTTTTGCATTCTCATCATTTGATTTGTATTATGATTTTGGGATGTGTTCATTTGATTGAGAGTTTACAACAATAGTTGATGAGTTTGATTAGTTTTATGAGAAGAAGTAGTATTGGTGTTTATGTTGGTGTTAGTGGCTGGGGTACCACTATTAGTGTTGATATGAGCTTGGGAAGAGTTATGATAATTTGAATCACTAGTGGAAAAATTTGTTTGTGAAGCAAATGACAGACTAGTAAATTGTTGAGAAGATGAAGCACTGAAAGCATGAGTTCCTTGGGTAGTAAATGAAGCACTAGTGGATGGATTAAGAATAGTCGATCTTATGAGAGGCTCACTAGATGTAGAACCTACCATGTTAGTTGAGATACTAGGCATGAAGGTGGAATAAATTAAATAAGATGTCATGGCATAAGGAGTCAAGATTGAAGGAAGAGGTTGAGAAGTAAATAAATCAGTACCCATAAATCTATTTGAGAAAGTGGGAGTAGCAGAATGAGAATATTCAACTTGATAACTAATAATGAGGTTATAGATGGTGGAAGGACCCTTCCTTTGATGTTGAGGGAATTTCATGATAAAGAAGAGCATTTTAGGAGTATACTCTAACTCAAGTTGGTCCCATAAGAGAAGAGGAGGGTTTTGATACAAAGGGGTATGAGGAGGGGTCTCATAGTTTATCATGTGGGTTACAATATGAACATTACTATCATTCATGAAAGGAGCCTTACTTTGCCTATGGGAGACCCTATTAGGATTAGTGAATTACATCATGTCTATTCACTATAATGTAGTGATGTCACTAGATAGAAAGTCCATAATTAAAAGAAAAGAGACAAGATGAGAAAGCAAAGAATCATAAAGTGACTAAAATAGTACTAGGTCAACCTAGTTGAACTAGTGAAAAATAGGGGCTATGGAATTATATAGGGTCCACATGTTTGACCTATTTTAATATAAGGTATAGTTTGACCTAGCAAAGTGTATAGGGGATAAAAAGGTACAGGGTTGAGAGGGTCAACCTAGTACAATAGATAGGGAATAAAAGAAAGATGATAACAAGCTCTGAATTAAAGCAAGGTAATTGTAAGTAATGTTTGAAAGAAGTAAGTACTACAAGGGAAACAAATAGTTAATTGAACTGACATTGGCCAATCCAATTGATGCACACAAAGAAAAATCTTGCACTAAAGCTTACTAATGCAAGCTTTATCACACACAATTGATCAAAGAGCAAAAAAACAACTTGGAAGTAAAGTTAGCTACTTAGTCAACCTAGAATATTGACTAGATTATGAATAATTATTTTAAATGAAAAGGGAAATTGGCTATAAGTAAGGTACTAGATAATAATATATGGATAGTTGTAGGTAAGTTTAAGATTAAAGGGATTGTAGTGGCAATGATACAAGCTTAGTATTGGGGTATACCCCCTAACATCATACACTATAAAAATAAGGGTAATGGGTGCTTAGCCAAAATATACCATTAACCTTGCTTTATACTTAACTAGAGTATCAATTTGGCTTCCCCCTTGGTGATGAAATACAAGTAGGTATACCTGGGTAGTCAAATGTTTAAATGCTTATTGATGTTTATGTGGTTTAGCCATGTGTGCAAAAGAATATAAATAGTGAAACTAAGAGATAGACTAAAAATACCTTAATTATACTATGTTAACTATTATAAGCATGAAAGAAACCTAAAAGAAAGATGTGATTAACATATATGGTTCATTCAAACTTTGAAACAAGGTATAGTGTAAACACTATATGGACAATCATAAAAAATAGGGTTGATAGGGTCGAACCTGTACTATGGAGAAAAGTTTTAAAGTGAACTAGGTCAGTCAAATTAACATAGTTATTTAAGAAAACATATAATCTATAATAAGGTCTATAGGGTCGACCTACTTGACTATGGAGAGGTAGTTTTGAAGACTACAAACTTGAAAGGAAAGTATACAAAAACAAAGATATAAAAGAAATAAAAATTGACCTGAATGGTTTAGAGACGAAAAGGAGAAGATTGTTGATCTAAGGCCTTGGATAAAATTGTTAATAACCTATAAATTGGGTTGAGATGGTTGAATAAACTATGTAGGAACTTATTGGAAAAGTGTTGAAACTGCACTAGGTTGGCGTGGTAGGTTAGACTAGAAGTTTGAAAACTTGAAAAACTTGTACTGGGTCAAGCTAATCAATCTAGTTGTTTGAATGGAAGTTTTCAAGTCTAGAAACCTATAATGGGTTGAGTTGGTCAGCCCAGTTACCTATTCTTGTAAACTTGCACATAGAGATAAATAATTGGGTCAACTGGGTTGATCCATCATAATAAAGATATTATAAAAATAATGATGAATAGAAATGAAATAAGTGAAAGAAATATTGTAAGGTTTAGTTTCATGTTGGGTTCACTAGAATCTATGAAATCAAAAATTCATCATGTCCATAAATCAATCCTAAATTAGATGGGATAGAGCACAACTACACTTCTGATTAGGGGCATACAATTGTTAAGTGGGAGAATGACCAATGTGAGGATATAATAGACCTAATTAGGGGATCACTTATCATAACACACCATGTGAGGTAGGTTTCCAAAGTATAAAATATAGTACAATCACATAACAACCCTAAAAGAGTCCTATGATTTAATTATTCACTAATCTAATAACAATAAAAGTAAATCTAATCTTGTGGCACAAGGTGGGGGTTAGAAACAAAAAAATAAACACCTTGTTGATGCTTCAAAATGTAACACAGGTTCTCTTCAATGTTGATGAACACTTCTTGTTGACCATTTTGGTCCTACAGGCCAAAATTAGTCTCCTTCTTCCCCTTGCTATTCTGAGCCAGTTCAAATTTGGTTCGCACAAGTCTTTTAGTAAAAGATGAACTAGTTCAAAGAATGAAAGGATTTTTACAAATCTTCTTCAGACTTTTGGTGGAATAAATTCACAAGGAAAGATTCTAAAAATGTTCAAGACACTTTTCCTTAAGGTTGGAAAAAGTGGTTTGACGTCAGGGTTCAACGACATGATCTTTCCAAAGAGCTTAGAGCTTTGAACTTTGAACTTTGAACATTGAAATTTGAAATTTAAACCATTGTTGGTTTAATCAGTTGGTTTAATCAGAAGGTGTAATTGGTTGGTTTAATCAAAAGGTTTAATTGGTTGGTTCAATTAGAAGGTTCAATCGGTTGGTTCAAAGTGTTGGTTTAATCAGTTGGTTTAATTGGTTAGTTCAATTGAAAGGTTCAATCAAAATGTTCAATCAGTTAGTTCAAAGTGTTGGTTTAATCATTTGGTTCAATCAGATGGTCCAATTAGAGGTTTCAATTAGTTTGTTCAATCATAAGGTTCAATGAGCTGGTTCAACAAGTTGGTTCAAGCAGTTGTTTCAACAATACATCTAATTCATAAGGGAATTGAATGGATGCAACTCATTACAGAACACAAAGTGTTGAACCATTGAAATGTTGAACCATTGAACTCTAAAAAATGGTTCAGGTTTAACCAAAAGGTCCAATGATATAGACCTAAATAAAGAAAAGGCCGAAGGAATTGACCAAATGGTGACGAACACATGAATGTCAACTTTATGCAATGAAATAGCCATTGATCTTTAAATTATTAAGCACCAACCCAAAGGAATTTAGAGGCCTTCAGGCCAAAGGGATCAGATTACCAGAAGGAGCCAAGGGATGATAAAGGATAAATCTAGAAGGAGCTAAATGAGATATGGACAAAACAGCCCAAGCGGCAAAAAGGGAGGCACTGGCAGGAGAGTTATTCCAGTAGTTAAAACAATCTCTACCAAGCAGTCATCAAGGAGTGCAAATAGTGAAGACACATTAGTTTCTTCCACATTTTGAATTGATGAGTAGACAAATTGCATGAATGTCTTGAAGGAGCAGTCTTGTTTATAGACAAAGAGGTGTAGCCCATGCTTTCACAATAATTTTAAATGCCTAAAGTCAAAATGGGAGCCGACACAACATTCTCTTTCAAGTGGCTTCCTCTTCAAAATACTCTCAACACACACGTATGCCACTTTTCAAAGGCCTCCAAAGTCTTTTTCCAAAAGGGGCATTTTTGTTTTCTTCTTCTCTCTATATATTGTAACTTCTCATTTGAGGAGATATCTCTCAGCTTGTAAGGCAGAGCTCTGCTAGATTTTACCTTAAATCAAGACATAGCATTTTTACCTCCATTTGAGCTTGCACTTTTGCATATGTCTATGGCTTTGTTTTATGTTAAGAAATTTTATTTTGTGCTTTCACATAATGATTCCACCATGTCTAGTGTACTGTGAAGTTCTTCTTTTGCAAGTCAGCCAAAAGTGTCTATAACAGAATATAGGCACATGTGAACAGGCTACCATAGTGTGTCTTAGAACACGTCTAGTAGTTCTTCCTCCCTGTATCTCTAGAGGACCCCTAGCTAACTAATTTAGAAGAGTTTATCATATCAAATGAAGTTTATGCTAGCTTATTCTTGATGGAAAGTGTAGGCTCAAGCTAAGTAGATCAACTTTTTTTAGTGCATAACCATTTAGTTTAGGTTCTATTTTCAGCATCCTTCTCTCTTTTCACCCCCCCATTATTAGCAGTAGAAAATCTAGGACCTCAGAGATGCATCAAAGGGAGCTAACCCTTATCTAGAGACTCTCCCCTCAGCTTTTCCAAACCCACAAGAAAGAGAGAAGTTTCCATTGTGCCGTGTGGAAGAGAGAATACTAGCCTTCTCTCAAGGGCACTATCCACTGCATCAATATTTTTTGGCATGCTCGATGGGATGAACTAGTTTGTATCCAAAGAGTTGAATAATTTTGGTGTGTTCTTCAACCAACTAGCCTTTGGAAGCTTTTCATCAACACTAACGGTGACTCTGAGTTAAATTAGTTGGTTAAGCAGTCATAATGCCATCAAGAAATCACATTTTTGTATGTATAATTCCATTGCTCAAAATCATGGACCTTTTTTTCTTCATATAACTTTGATCAAGCTCAAGTTGTTCATGAAATCACCTCAAGTATCTCTCCTAGTTTCCCTTCAACAGTAAGGGAACTAACACTAGAATTTGAGAAGCAGGTGATAGAGATAGATAGATTGGATGAGCAATATAGATATTAGCAAGAACTTATGTACAAAGAGGAGTGTTTGTTCAGGCAAGCTCAGGCCTTACAATCCATGAAGGAGGAGGTGTCAAAATGGAAGAATCTATCCATTCAAGGAAATCAACCATGTGTGCCTTCTCCCATTCCAATGTAACCCCTTCATTTTCTAAAGAAAGCCCCCTTTTTTGCACCAAATCCTTTTTACCAGTTAGCATATACTCACTATAGCTCATCTGATGTAGTAACCAATCCTAATCTTAATCCCTTACATCTAGATTTCCAACATCAAAGGGCTTTAAAGCAACCTCTCATGGAGATCAACCTTCTCAGTTCTTTAGATTGTGAATCCTCCTTGGAAGGGAATACCATGAACCAACATGCCTCTCTTCAGGTAACTCTTCCTATACATCAATAGTCTCTTCCTAATCTTCCTCAACCTCCTCATGTCTCTCAATATGATGTCAAGATTCCAAGTTGGAAGAGGGAATATCATGAACCAGCTCGAGACCTCGAAGAAGATAAAGTTGCTGCCTATTCACAAGGGAAAAGTTCCAATCCCAAGGTCATGAGTTGGAAGCAAAAAATAGAATCATGGGGTAGGAAGGAGGAGGAGAAAGGTTTTACTCAAAACCTTGAAGAAATTGAAGCTGCTCCTACTCACCATGATGATGCTTGTGACCTCCAAGAAAGGCTCTTCCAAGAGAATATAGCCAGGTGAATTACAGAGTTGGAATCCAGCATGAGGTTCCTCAGCCAAAGTGTGATGGATGGTTCAAATCAAGTAGAATATCCTATATCTAAACACACCCCATCTACACTCCTTCAAGACAACTATTAGGCCACATATGATATAGTTGAAGTGTTGGACAAATGGAAATAGGAGAATCATTTGATTCTAGCTCAAGGATTACCTCCTCTTCCATTTGAGTTTAACCATCAACCTTCTACTTTATCCCTTCTTAAGGAGGAACCTATTTTGAAAGAGGCAAGTGAAAAAGAGAGGATCTAATTTTTAGCTGATCAATAAGCTCTCATGGATGGCAATGAGGAGGAAATCATCATGGATGCTCCCTTTGAAGACATCATCAACAATGGAGAAGACACAAGTCATGCATACATGCGGATGTTCCAGCAATATGAAGAGGAAAGTAAGCATGGTGAGCTCTCTCTCTTCCCTTGTTTGATGAAATTCCTTATTGTTTTGATGAGGAGGATGACCATGCCATGGAACTTGAGTTGGAGGAGGATCAGGAGGATGTCTTTGAATAGCTAGAGACTCTAGTATTTAAGTAGGAAAAGGATAGGCCTATCTATCTTGAGTAAAGCTTTGAAGAAGAGAGCCTTAAACAAGAACGTGATGTTCTGTGGGATGAGAAATCAATTTGTGATCTCATTTTAGACATCACAATAGTCATCCTTATTTAAGAAATCCATGATGAATTAGAGGATTAATTTGATAGGGTTTTCAATGAAGCAGAAGGGGACAAGTCAATCCATGATGCATATCAAGGGGCTTATGGTGATAAGCTAAAAGCCATTGATTTCTTGATGAAACACACCAGCATGAAGAGTCAGCATGAGGTAGTCTCCAAAGATCAAAGTGAATACATAGATGTTAGAGACATGTTTGACCCTAATCCACTTAGATACAAGCCAATCAAGCTAGCAGGCAAGAAGAGCAAGTCACCAAATCTCTATTCCATTCAGTCACTTGTCTGGCACCATAAGTTTTCTTGCCATGAAGGAGACTTAAGAAGTTTCCCCTTTGATCCAGGAGGGAGACAAATATATCTGGTTAGCTATACATAGTAATTTTCTTTCAATTTTTCTTTCCCTATTTTCCATAAGTGTTTTTTGCACAAGTAGTGTTTTTTTAGCCTTTGTTGTGTGTGTTTTCCTTTGTGTTTGAGGTAAAAGCTTCATGATTGATTCTTAGATCTCTCAAGGCTATTGCTAACTTTTCAAGCTAAATTTTGACTCCATGCCCAATGGACTTTGAGGTTACTAGTTTCTTAAGCATATCATGCATGCTTCCCCTAGGAATTACCAATTTGTTGACCATTTTGGTCCTACATGCCAAAATCAGTCTCCTTCTTCCCCTTGCTATTTTGAGCTAGTTCAAATTTGGTTTACACAAGTCTTTTGGAAAAAGATGAACCAATTCAAATAATTCAAGGATTTTTACAAATCTTCTTATGACTTTTGGTAGAAGAAATTCACAAGGAAAGAGATCAAAAATGTTTAAGACACTTTTCCTTAAGGTTGGAAAAAGTGGTTCGACATCAGGGTTCAACGACATGATCTTTCCAAAGAGCTTAGAGCTTAGATCTTTCAAATTTAAACATTGAACTTTGAACCATTGTTATTTTAATCAATTGGTTCAATTAGAAGGTTCAATTATTTGGTTCAATTGGAAGCTTCAATTGGTTGGTTCAATCAAAAGGTTCAATCAGTTCATTCAATTGGTTGGTTCAATCGAAAGGTTCAATTGGTTGGTTTAATTAGAAGGTTTAATCAGTTAGTTCAATCAATTGGTTCAAAGTGTTGGTTCAATTAGATGATCCAATCAAAGGGTTCAATCAGTTGGTTCAATCATAAGGTTCAAAGTTTTGGTTCAATGAGTTGGTTTAACAGGTTGGTTCAAGTGGTTATTTCAACGATACATCTAATTCAAAAGGGAATTGAATGGATGCAACTCCTTGAAGAACACAAAGTGTTAAACCATTGAACCATTGAATTCCAAAAAATGGTCTAGGTTCAACGATAGAGACACAAACAAAGAAAAGGCCAAAGGAATTAACCAAATGGTGATGGGTGCATAAACGTCAACTTTATGGCAATGAAATAGCTTTTGATATTTAAATGCTTAAGTGCAAACCTGAAGGAATTTAGAGGCCTTTAGGCCAAAGGGATTAGTTTTCCAGAAGGAGCCAAGGGATGACAAAGGAAAAAGCAAGAAGGAGCCAAACAAGATATGGACAAAATAGCCCAAGTGGCAAAAAGGGAGGTGCTAGTAGGAGAATTATTCCAACAGTTGAAATAGTCTCTACCAAGCGGTCATCAAGGAGTGAAAACAATGAAGACGAGTTAGTTTATTCCACATTTTGCATTGATGAGTAGACAAACTACGTGAATGTCTTCAAGGAGCAGTCTTGTTTGTAGACAAAGAGGTGTAACCCATGCTTTCATAATAATTTTAAACACCTAAAGTCAAAACTAGAGCTGACATAGCATTCTCTTTCAAGCAGCTTCCTCTTCCCAATGCTCTCAATGCACACGTAGGCCACTTGTCAAAGGCTGCCAAAGTCTTTTTCCAAAAGGGGTGCTTTTGTTTTCCTCTTCTCTATATATATTATAACTTCTCATTTGAGGAAATATCTCTTAGCTTGTAAGGTGAAGCTCTATTGAATTTTACCTTAAATCAAGACATAGCATTTTTAACTCCATTTGAGCTTGAACTTTTGCATATGTCTATGGATTTGTTTTGTGTTAAGAAATTTTCTTTTATACTTTCACAAAATGATTCCATCATGTCTAGTGTATTACAAAGTTCTTCTTTTGCAGGTCAGCCAGAAGTGTCTATAGTAGAGTATAGGTGCATGTGAACATGTTGCCATAGTGTGTCTTAGAACACCTCTGGTAGTTCTTCCTCCCTGTATCTCTAGAGGACCCCTAACTCATTGATTTAGAAGATTTTCTCATATCAAATGAAGTGTATGCCAGCTTGTTCTTGGTGGAAAGTGTAGGCTCAAGCTAAGTAGATCAACTTTTTTTGGTGCATCACTGTTTAGTTTAGGTTTTATTTTCAGCATCCTTCTTTCTTTTTACCCCCCCACCTCCCATTGATAGAAGTAGAAAATTTAGGACCTCAAAGATGCATCAAAGGGAGCTAGCCCTTATCTAGAGACTCTCCCCTCAGGTTTGCTAGACCCATAGGTAAGAGAAGAGTTTCCATTGTGCCGCATGGAAGAGAGAATCCCATACTTCTCTCAAGGGTGATATACACTGTGTCAACACTTCTCATTTTAGGATTTGAAAAATCCAAGGAATGAGTTTCAATTTGTGACAATTCAATGATGTTTATGGTGGAATAGAAGTAGAATATGGGAAATATCCACAATATTTGTTTAGTTTAGTGGTTGGGAGCCACCAAGGTTTGAATCTTTAGATCTTTGTGAATTTGATGATTTCTAGACTAATCTAAATGAGTATTAATAATGATCTTTAAATTAAAGTGAGTCTTGATAAAAAAAATAAGAAAAGAGAAGGGCAAGGTAGAAAGGAAATGTGATTGCAAATTTTCATCTCAAATATTATGAAAAAATTCTAGTTACTTTGAGCACACATGAGCCAATTTATGTTATAAAATAGCATGAACTCAAATTACATCACAAACCAAGCAAAATTTGGAGGAAATATAAAAATCATAAGTAAGAACCATGTTTACTTTAAATGTTTTTTACTATGGTCTAAATAGCCTAAGTACATCCAAATGAAGATCAAAATAAAATGAAGTATGCTTGATATATTTATAGTTAATCTAGAATTATCACAAATCAACAACCTTATGATAGAGAATATGACTCTAAGTATTGAGAATCCTTCAAACTTAAGACACCATGCAATTAAGAGACATCATTGACATTTAAAAAATATAAAGATAATATTTTTAGAATTCTTTAGTTATCTTAAATTTACCTAGTTTAAAATTACTCAAAAGATCTCCCTTACAAAATGGTAACCACCTATCTATTTATAGGAAACATAGGTGGTTCACTAGTTAACCTTCTCAAAATATCCACATGCAGGATAAGGACAACTTTCCTTAATACAAGGATTATAATGTATATGACTTACTACATCAACATTGATAAAAGGAAACCATATATGCTAATAGGATATCATATATTTATTACAAAGGGATATTTTTTTATAAATTGCATTGGTAGTGGGCCACTTAATTAACCATGTTTAAGGAAGTCTTTTACTTTGGTGTATCTCTTCAACTAGTTTAAAATCCACTACAAGTTTCATTAGAAAATACTCTTGATTTCCAATGTCTCAAATTCCTTCTTAGCCTTAGCCATGAGTTCCTTGATACATTGTGCTTCCACAATTTACTTCCCTAAAGTAAGGATGGTGTCAAGGATTTTCTGATTATCCTTGGTAAAATGGCCTTGATAGTACTTAATGCCCTAGATGTGGACACCAACTCTTTGCTTGAATTATCCATCATTGATCAACTCCATAGTAGTGGTTTGAGAAGGGTTGTCCAATAAACTCCCCAGAATTTTCTCCATTTTGGTTACCAAGTCCTTATCTTCCTTGATGAAGTTATTGACATTTTTGTACCAGGTGATCAAATCTTCTTGCTTATCCATCAAAACTGCCATGAGGATATCTAAGTGTCTAATACTGATGATCTTAAAGTCTAAGGCCTACTTTATCTTATGCACCTTGATTATTTCTATCATTTAAGCTTGAGAATCCTACCACTGGGTGACTAAAGCTTGTGCCATCTCATCTTGATTTTTTTAATCACTTAATCTAAGCTTGATGTTCTTTATATTCTCAAATGAATCTAGCAAAGATTTATTTAGCACTTGTAATATGTCCTCAAGAATTGAGATTAGGACTTGAGCCTCCAAATCCTATTTCTCATTTTCCAAGTTGAGGATCCTTTGCTTCATTCCTTGGATTCCAACCACAATCATTATTGATTATCCTAACACTTAAATAACCACATATTCCTAATGGATGGGATCTTCTCCTACTACCAAGCCTTGAATAGGAGTTAATCCCATAAAAGGTTCCACCTTTTGAAAAGTGAAATCTTGAGTGCCAATGATGCCCTTATTTATCACTATTCTCTCCAAACCGTATGTATTTGGATTAAAATTCACTATTGTGTCAAGCTCCTTAAATTGTGGTTGCTCAGGGACTTCTACATTTGAACTCCTAGAGGACCTTGGGGTTTTAATTATATGCCTTTATTATAAGGGTCCTATCATATTATCATCCTTTAAATGGCAAGCTATCATGCATCTTCCTCATGGGGCTCTATGTACCTTTTTCAATTACCTTGGCCATGGGTAGGCCACATGTCAAGCTTTTGAAGCCTTTGAAAAGTCTTCAAGCTCATTACCCCATTAGATCAAACCCATCAAGTGAGTGATCATTATTGGATCTTGTAAGATGCACATATTTTAATCAGTCCTATGACAATATAAACTTACACTTAAAATGATGTTTCTAAAGTCCTTTTATGTTAAGAAACATAAAGTAACCTAGGTTAAGGCCTATGATAAGGCTTTCTATGTAAAATACTAGGAATTCCCTTAAAATGGTCTTTAGAAATGCCCCCTTTGCTTATGCTTTGAAATTTTGTCTAGGTTAAATTTGGTGGGCTCAGTAACATCAAATACATCCTCATAGATGTTAAATGATAGGAGTGAGCTTGTAAAATCTAAGACAATGGAATTACTTTTGTCTAATGATTGAGTACCATGCATCAGGATCTTAGGAATTCTTGGGGATTTGGGTCAATGCGTTTCATTATATTAAAGCCCTTGAGGCAATGAGGACCACTAGATCATAATATAAGTACTTGATAGTGATTGGTCTCACTTTTAGTGTTGGCTTTTGTTCATACCATAGGATCAAAATCTTTGATTGAATGTGAAGCATTGAATCTAAAAAAGTGCACAAGATTTATGTTAAGGCCCGATATGTATAAAGGTTTGGACTAAGGTTTTGACCTTTAAAATTTTGTTCATGCTTGAAAACATCAAGATATTTAAACCTTGATAACAACCTAGTTAATCCAAAAGGGATCTCAGGTTTTAAAGGGGAAACAAGAGGTCCAAGTCTTGATTTCATATTAATGTTTGGTTATGTTAATAAACATAATCAAAGCTTAATATAAAGTTAGACTTAGGGTTTCTACAATCGAAAGGAAATGTAATTTCCCTCTAAAAGTTTCCCATGGATGTTTGAATTCAAACCCCTAGGGTCTACTACTTAGAAACCTTGGATTTCTCCATAGAACATGTAGCTAATCACCTCAAAGACAATCATTATCAACATTAGTCCATAAAACATAATCAAAACCATAACATCGTGGATGTTTTTAAATTTAGTTGCCTTTAAATTTCAAGAAAGAATAACCCTCTCACATTCAATCTAAAACACAGATATTTTGAAACATTCCCAATGGTCCCCTTTCAGCAAAATTAAAAAAATGGGGGATGTTGGTCTTAACAAATGGAAACTCATAGGGGGAACATATAAATATATTAGAACTCAGGGCTTTGGTTTAGACCTATATATAAGTTTTTTTATCCCATTTTGACATATACCATCTTTTGAGTTGATTCTTGGTTGAAACAAGCCTCTTACATGTAAAATTTTAACCTGGATATTAAAACAAAAACATGCAGTGTGTTCTTTGATTCCACTTACTATATGTCATGAAACTTTAAGAAACAACATCTAGGTTCATATATTTTTGACCATTACATTTGAATTTGAGTATATTTAAATATTCTCTCAGGAACAATTTATCTTAATTTAGGGGAGGCTTGGGCATTGCTCTACTACCAACTAGGCATCTATAACCCTGACAAAAATACCTTTGGCTCCACTCATGTCCTTTCTCTACTACAAGCCAAACATCCATAACCTTGATGGATATTGTCAAAATCACCTATAACTTTTCATCTTTTGATTTAGCATTAAGTCTTTCCTTTTTTTATTTTTAACAAAGGTTAGGAGCTAGGATAGCTAGGTTTAAGGATTTGATCAAATGTCATGGCCTTAGGATACTCTATTTTAGTTGAAACTTTAATCCTAGACAAGGATGTGTTTTAAGTGTAAGCATGAGTATGAATTAACAAAATGAATTCACATTATACACATATGATTCTTCTTAAAACCAAGCTTTGATTTAGAATAAGGTTTGAATCTTTATGGGACATTTATCTCTTATACCTATCTATATCAATGCCTTTGGTTGCATCACAATGCTTTATATCCACCTCATGTTCACTTTTGTAAGATTCATACTCACACATTTTGAGAAATTGTAAACAAAAATAATCTATGAGACTTCCATAACCAAGGAACACCACCAAGAAAAAAAGATGAAACATAAACAAATAAACAACAAAAATAGATAAGCAAAAGCAAACAAATATATACAAGTCCAACAAGAAAAACAAAGAAAGAAAAATAACTAGCCTACCTACTCTAACCTTAAAAATATTACAAATTTATTCCACGAGGACCCTTGGTAGGGTAGTAAAAATGTAATGCCTGAGGTATTTCCCATTTTTGGGCAAAGTAAACTCTGATCCTTAAATATCTTTCAACCTAAAAGTTTTGTTGCCTAATATTTTTGCAATTTGGTATAGGCCAATCCATAAGGGGGTGATCTTTCCATGTTTGCCTTTAGGCTCTGATGCCTTGTCCCAGAGGAGGACTAGGTCTCCCTACCTAAAAACCTTCACTTTAGACCTTTTATCAAACCATATTTTCATGGTTGATTGGTGCCTACTAAAGTTTATAAATGCCTTTACCCTATCATCTTCTATTTGAATGATGTCTAATAGCTTGAAATTAGCAAGTTCATGGTTTTCCTCCATGTATTTTTGCATGAATGTGAATGTAGGAAAATTTAAGGTGATGGGAAAGATAGGATCCTAACCATATACTAACAAAAAGGTTGAAGCCTTAAGGGCTTGTTTGATCCAAATTATGTCTACCCATAATACAAACTTAAGGATTTTATGCCATGTTTATGTTTATCTTCAGTAGATATTTTGATGGCTTTCATCAAGTTTTTATTTATGGATTCAGAAACACCATTTACTTGAGGATATTGATTAGAGGAAAACTTGAGTGCAATGCCTTGGTCATAAGACCATTCCATCATTTCAATGGATATGAAGGCAGATACATTGTCACAAACTAAGGAAATTGGGGTTCTAAATCTAGTGCAAATATTTTCCTCTAAAAAATTAATCACCTCTTCTAGTATGCATTACTTAGTGGCTACTACCTTGTTCCACTTAATGAAATATTCCATAGTAGTTAAGACATATTTGTGACCTTCAAAAGAGGTAGGGTTGATCAGTCCTATGAATTCTAATCCACATTATACAAAAAGCTTGTATACTATCACAGGTTATAAAGGCATGGCTGCCTTTGGCTCTTTTATGCTAAATATCTATCATGAATGACACTCCCTCACATGTTTGTGAGCATCTTTGAAAATGGTAGGCAAATAATACCTAAACCTAATAATATTTTAGGCTATGGTTTTCCTTAAAGGATGTCCACTACCCAAATTTTCATAGAATGTAGACATGATCTGAGAGGCATCTTATTTTAACACACATCTTAAGTATATCCCTTCAAAGCTTTTCCTATAAAAGAATCCATATCTGATGAGGTAATGGGATAATTTCATCCCTAAATATATCTTCTATTCTCTAATGAGTCTTGGGTAAAAAATTTCCTTTGATAAGAAGATGCATTAACTAGTCATATCATTCATTAGGTTGGAAGTTATGTTGATCTACTTGCATGACATGGAGCTTGGGGTCAATATTGGCAATCATCTGAACTAAGCCTTGACATTTCACTAATTTTGTAATTTTCATCTCTATATCATACTATTGTAGGATTGTCATCCACTTGACTCTTCTTTACCCAAGTTCATTCTGACTCAACATAAGATTTGTAGCTCGATCAGGTAAAATGGCATGCACTTTATTTCTAAGGAGGTAATGTTTGAACTTTTTTACTACCTTTACCAAGGTGTAGGATTACTTATCAATGATGGAATAGTTCACCTTTGAATTTTTGAAGTTGGTGCTCATGAAGGATTTAGGCTGGTCATTCCCATCAACCTTTTGAGTTAAGATAGAAACCATGGTATGGTTAGAAGCAAATGAATATAAGAAAAAATATTTTGAAAAGTTAGGACTTATCAAACTAGGGCTTGACTGATTGCTCTTTTAATTTTAGAAAATTCTTTCTTGGATTATTCATTCCAAGAAATTTTAGAATCTTTTCTTAAGAATATCATTTAAAGGTTTGATAATCTCAGCAAAGCCTAAAATAAACTTCCTCATGAAGTTAATCTTACCAAAAAATGACTTTAGTTATTTCTGGTTATTGGGTAACCCAATTTTAGAAATGGCCTCCACTTTATAAATATCTATGGAGATCCCATCTTTTGTAATGACATGCCCCAAAAATTTTCCTTCAGTGACACATAATATGCTTTTCTTGGGGTTAACAAATACACCATACTTCCTACATCTATCAAATACTTGTCTCAAATGCATGAAATGTTCTTCTCTATTATTAGAGAATACTATGAGATCATTCATATATGTGATGATGTATTTGTCCACTAGACCTTGGAAAGCATGGTCCATGGCCCTCTAAAAAATTTCCCCTACATTAATTAATCTAAAAGGCATTCTTTTGTAAGCATATGTTCCCCATGTAGTAGTAAAAGTTTTTTTCATCCTATCTTATAGATAAACAAGCACCTAGTTATATCTATAAAATCCATCTAAAATGGACATCATGGTAGATCCTAAAATCGCTTGGATAACTTGGTCTAGAGAAGGCAAGGGGTAATTGTCCTTTTCATATGCTCTATTTATATTTTTGAAATCTATGCATAATCTTATTTCCCCATTCTTTTTTTTATTGGGACCAGGTTTGAAACCCAAGTGGAATGCCTAATAGGAAACATGATCCTTACATCTAGTAGTTTATTGACCTCCTTAAATATCATGGGTTCTAAAACAAGGTTAACTAGTCTACTTCTAAAGGTTTTATAACCCTCTTGGAGAGGTATAATATGAGTAATAACCCTTAGGTCAAATATTTTTAGGTCTTCATAGGACCAAACAATTACATCTTTTTATTTTGTAAGTAGATCTCTAGATTTTCTATTTTTCATTTCAGTGCAATTCTTCCCCATATTCACCATTTGGGGCTGATCATGTGGGCCAAGGTTCATTGCATGATAGTCTTTACCACTTACCTTAGGTTGTTTAGGTGCTTCAAAAATCTTTTCAAGATCAAATAGACTTTATAATGAGATCATCTCTTTAGGTATCTTATTATCACTTACTTAGATTATTTTACCATTAAGTCCCCTCTCAAGAAAAGTTTCATTAGCTTCATCAATAATGTGAGCTTCAAAATCTCTATAATTAGTCAAGAAATCCATAATTTATTGATCATCATTGAAAAATTGGAAGTGATTTATGTTTTCAAGGACTAAGGGGCATGGTACTAGCTCAACACTAAGGTTCTGAGAATCATGATTAGGCATGAGGTTAGTTGTAGTAGAGGCAAGCTCATCAACAACTTTATTTTCTTCCCTAGGGATAGATAAGATATTGAAGGCATCAAAAGATTATAGTAAGTCCCAATCTCTCAATTTATACCTCTTAAGGTAAGATATCTTACACTATTACTTTCTCCTTACTTTATTAACTAAAAGTTTAGAATCTCCATAAACAAGGAATTCCTTGACCTTGTGCTTGATGGTAAGTTATAATGTTAGGATGAGAGCCTCATACTCAACCAAATTATTGATGTAGGGGAATTTTAACCTATAAGATGCATGGTATTTTTTTCTATAGGGTATATCAATACAATACTAACCCTTGATCCTAATTTACCTTTAGTACCACCAACATATAACTTCCATAGGCTAGGTATTGGAGGAGATCTCTTGGAACCAAGTTCTTTTGTAGCTTATAAATTGAAAACTCCTATATTAGAATCTAGGAAGCTTACCCTTTCATTTATAGCATTGTATTATGTTATCATGTGTTTCATTTTATGTTCCCTTTCTACTCTTATCTAATTTGGCACACTTTTCCAAGGTAACCAAAAGTGTGAACAATTAGCAGACATGTAACCATTTAAGGCCTTAGTCCATTCTATACTCAAGAGTAATCCATAAGAATTAGGAATGTCCACCATTTAGATGTCAATAAATTGTTGAACCCTTGGTTTACTATCTAATTGCATATGCACATTTAATATTTCCCCAATGACCTTGACTTTAGATTTATCCAATTGAGTAACCACCCTATCAGACTTGATTGGTATTAACCCAAGTTTTTAACATATCCAATAAAGCATGATGTTGGTTGAGTCTCCAAAATATAAAAGACAATTATGGAGATTCTTCCCAAATATCCTAACTATAAGCAAGAAGGGTGAGGACTCTACTTTGGTTACTTGTATAGTTACATTTTCACTATCACTCTTAGGGGACTTGTCAGGCTTCTTGGATAAGGATTCTAAGAGTAAGTCTCTTTGTTTTGTCATTTGAGTTAGCTCATGCATAGTGATGTTAGATTTAACATTTTTCATATCTTCCATAATATTGTAACCATTTTTACTTGAAGAATCAATACTAGGTTTGGAAGATCTTCCTTTGGAAGGTTTTGGATTATTCTTTAATATAGTGTCTGGAGGGGTCCCATAGTTTTTAGGTGGAGTAGAAGTGGTCAATGGCTATTTTTGATCCCTATTTCTTATAGAATATGTATTTAATAATTGATGGAATGCTTTAATCTCTTCAAGGATCTCCTCAAGCTCATTATCTTCTTGAAAAGGGAATTGAAAAGTTTCTACCATATTCACTTAATCAGATGGTTTAGATTCAGAAATACCTACATCAACATATTTGTTTGAAAGAACTTCAAATGTGTCAAACTCTTCTTGGAAACCTTCAAAAGCTTTGAAAAATTCAATGCATTCAATCTCACCATGCTTGGAGGTACCATGTACCCTATAGTAGTTTGGTAAGGCAATATCAGTGAGATTGATATCCATAGTTCTTTTGTTAGAGGAAGGATCATTAGATTTATTATTGTAGAAACTATCATTCTAAAATCTATTTATAGGCCTATTAAACTTTTTGAAAGTGAATTTACTTCTAGGGTTGTCATTAGCATTACCAACTTATTTTTTCAATTGCAATAAGTCTATGCTAAGCTTCTAGACTATTTTTAATATAGATTCATTCTCATTCTTTGGAGTCTCATAATTTTAACCTTGGCTATTTTTAATGCCATTAATAGGCACTAAAGCCTTTTGGTCACTGATATGAGATCCATTGGTAGCTTGATGGCTCAATAAAGCTATGTTTTGATTAGGGGCAACATGGCTGGTAGGTAATACATTCAAAGCAAAGAACTAGTTTAATGTTGGAGTATTTAGGTTATTGTTTATGATTTAAAATTGTACTTGATTCTAATCAACAACAATGGGAAGTTTAAAGATATGGGACTTGTGTCTTGAAACAACCTCCAGATTTTAGAGAAGCTAGCTCTTCTTTAAATTGAGTAGATAATGGGAAAAGGGATAGGAATTTAAATCAAAAACATAATGCAAGAAATAAAATCTAATCTATGGAAATGCGCCTGAATGTAATTCAACCTTAATCTTGAGCACAATGAGACTATATGTAGGATTCATTTACATTTAAGAGAAAACAAGTGCATGATCAATGTAAAAGATTGAAAAAATAGAAATAGAGGCTCACAACATAGACTTCTTTTGCTGAGATGCAAAAAATATCAACAAAGGCATAATGTTCAATCTTCTTATTTGAATTTTCCAATCACATAAGAGGTGCAGAAACACGTACAATTATGTAAACCTTTTAACTCAAGAAAATGAGACAAAAGCAAATGACATTCCTAATCACAACTCTAGAAAATCTACAGTCTAGACTACTTTTGCAAATGACACAAATAATATCAATAAAGGCATAGGGTTCAATCTTCTTATTTAAATATTTTAGTCATATAAAAGGCAAAGAAACATGTATAGTTATATAAACCTTTCAACTCAAGAAAATGAGACAAAAACAAATAATATTACTTAGCCACAGCTCTAGAAAGTCTAAACTTGTTACAATAATTCTCTCTCAAAAGTTCTCTCTGATAATGGATGATGATCCCCCTTCTGGTGATCTATGCACCCTTAGTTATAGCCTTAGATTCACTCCAGATTGTATGCTTTTTCCTAATCTAATGGCCCAAATCAAATCTTCTCCTAAATAAAAGTGTCTAATAGAAGATATCTTATAGATTCTAAAATGCTTCATCTTCTGGTAGTTCATTAGTTGAAACAAATTACAGGACGCTCCCTTCTCTTGAATGCTAGGTGACACTTAGGCAATTTCTTCTTATTACTTTAGCAATCACCGGAGGTCGACACTTGTCATGTTTTTCAGTAGCAATTAAAGACACGCGACACTTTCCACGTAAATTATACTCTTTTGTGTCTTTGCTCAGCCATGTTCTACCTTTGACACTTGTTACTATCTACTTTCTTAAAACTTCAATAGATTAACAAAAATAAGACTCACTGCATCTCTTACCCAAGCAACTTCAAAAAGAGGCATAGGGACAGGTGGCAATCTCCACTTGCTTCAACTTAGGACACATGGAAATATTTGATGCTCTTTAGCTATACTATGGAAACATTTGGGACACATGTTAGGCTCCTACAAATGGTGACACTTGGCAGCTTCCACAAATTTTTAGAAATAAAACCTGGGACCCACCACAGTCTTTATTTAACAATTAAACATGAAGATCTTTCAAATGGTGACACATGGTAGCTTCCACTACTTCTAGGAAGATACGTGGTGTCTTCCACTACTTCTAATAAGATATGTGGCATCTTTGGATGCTTCTAGGAATGGAGTAGAAAGGGCTCAGTAGATGGCACTTAACAGCCTCTTCTTGAATGGTTTGGTTGTGCCTTACTGCCTTTCGAAAGGGCACTTGGCCCTTTGGTTTTTTGGGATGCTCCTTTAAACTGCCCAATTATACTAAGCCATTGAACCAAACGATTGAACCAAAAATGGTTTAATGGCTCAACACTATGTGTCGTTTACACATGAACTGAGGCATTGAACCAAAAATATTAAACTAAGGCTTTGTACCGAAAATTGAACCAAGGCATTAAAATGAAAATATTTTAGATGTCTAAATGTGGTGACTTCCACTTTATTTAGCTGGGATACATGGTAGCTTTTGTCACTTTTAGAAAGCAACATTGAGACTTTCCACTATTTCCACTTGGTGCTTTCCACCTGATCTCGATTCTTATCTCTTTAAAACCTTCTGATACTAAAGAGATAAAATATAGGTGTTGATATGTAACCACAGATGTTGACACTTGGTGCATTCTACTGAGCCACTATGAGACATGTGGCACATTCTGACTAATTCATAGAAAGTATGAAAGGTGCATCAGATGATGACACTTGGCATTTCCACTTGAGAAAGGATGCCTTGGTTGATGACACTTATCGACTTCTACTTGATTTCAACACTTAGGCAAAAATGAATCAAAAGGAAAATAGAGCCTGTGCTCTGTATCACGACTTCACCATCTTAGACCAATGAATGTGAGGAGAAAATTTGGTAGTGTAGCTAAAAAAATAGGATGAAATGTAGATTAATTTATAACTCTACAGTTATTGGCAACCCCAAGGACTTTTGAGCCTGCTCAAAAAGAAATGACAACTCCCACTAGATCAAAAATTCAAAATTACAGCTTCAACAATGTCATCTGGTAGGTGGACCACTCTTCATCAGATAACCCTTGCTTACTCTATAATTCATTGAAGGCTAAATCAAGGTTAATAATATCCTTGTGTAAAAAATGTTGCAAAATTTGAACTGTAGCCTTTAATTTGAATTCAAGCTGGGAAATAGGAACCAAGACAGCTTCTACTTCAGGGACTGATGAATCATCCCTTAGATTCTAGAAAACTATTTAATCTTTCTGTTTGTCCAACAACAAAGGTTCAATTTCTTCTACCATTAGCATAGTGTTGTCATTAGGAAATGGAGAAGGAAAACCTAGTTGCACTAGATCTTCAACATGCTATTTCATTTCATTGATTCCTTCCTTCATGACATCCAAAAGCTCTTTGTAACTATTGGCTATGGAATTGCAACTGAGAACTTCATTTACTCGCTTGGTAGTGACCATTCTGTCATTGATTCCTACTACTGATAGTGTTGCATCCATTGCATCATACAGCTTTTGCAGCAATGTTTCTGAGTTCATTACTCTCTCAGAGACTGTAGCTAGAGTATTTACAACTAAACTCTCCACCTTTTTGCACAATTTTTGTGCATTTAACAAGAAGGTGAGAGATGGCTTGAGCTAAATAATCTTTGAAGAGATTCTCTTCCACATGGATTCATATAGCTCCTTTACTAGACTTAACACTTTGACACTCTTTGGCCTATTGGCCAGTTCTAGTGTCAATTATGCTACTCTTTGTTGCTCTGAGTGAAATTGGGCTATTATGACTGCAACATTATTCTATTTAGCTAGTAGCTTTTGTTGTAATTGGGTAATTTGCAATTGGTGTTCCTCATATTGTCCTTATAGTGCTGCCTTTTCATGTCTGAGGGTTGTCACTGCATCTTTGACCTATGTGAGCCCTACTTTTAAAGAATCATTTTAGGCCTAAACTACTTGGTGAGTCTAAAAAGAAACAATATTTTGTAACTATTTATTCAAATTCTCTATTTAATTATTTTTATTATTGATTTCTAAGGTCAAACTATTATAGTTTGACTTTTCCTTGCTTAGCTCAGCTTCCATCTTCTGTAGTCTTCTTGATATCTTCAAGTAGTCTTCAATAACTGCATAAGTGGATTCAGTCAGTAGCTCAACTTTGTCATATGGCCTGAAGAGTGACATGTCAATGGCTACTGCATTCATCGTGTAGTCCTCTGGCTACATTTGCTTAATTGGATTTATTACATTTGGTGATAAATGGGTCACCATCAATTATTGTTGAATGGGATTGAATTGTGATTGCAAATGGGGTATAGCCAAAGCTTTATTCTCTTTATTCTTCTTCTTCTCTCTTTAGGCTTCCCTTGCCTTCTTAGTAGTATCTGCTTGGGTCTGGAAGGTGGAGGGAGAGGTAATGTGCCCACTCGTAAAAGGATGTCCTTGTGGAAGACCATATTGAATAGCCAATTATTGGCTATGGGAAATCTAAGGGAAAGGTTTCTTTGGAACAGAAGGGGAGAAATGAGGTAATGTTAAGGCTAGAGGTGGCACAAATGGGGTGAATTAGTAAATTGGAATGGAAAAAGTGGCAGGGGATGTCATCTGAATAGATGAAGTCATCATGCCAACATGAGAAGAAATAGACTGAGAAGGAGAGGGAGGAGTAATACTTACTTGAGGAGCAATTATAGTACCTTGTAATTGGCACTATGTGGTTTCCATCTCCTCTTCTGAATTGAACTGAAACTTCACCCTCTTTCATTTCTTGGGTGTCTCTTCTTCTTATTGCATCCTTTTTCCTTCCACATCTACTTCTTGTGGAGAACTAGGAATATCTATAACTGGGGCCAGTGAGGAAGCTTGTGATGATGAAGGCACCACACTTTTTTGCATTTCTATATCACTGAGGGATTGAGGCCAAACTGTTACAGTTGCTACAACTACATTTTTCTCTAAGGCTTGTGACTCTTGGCTTGACCCAGCCCTAGCTTCTTGCTCTTCACCTAGTGTTGGCAAATTACCTATCTCTAGGCTAAATATAGGGGAGAGATGACACTCATCCCATAGTTCTTCCCATCTTTCATCTATATCTACATTTTTGAAAGAATGGGTTGCTTGAAAAATTTCTTGCCTATACTTCTAATAGGCCTCTATCTTTTTAACATTCAAATATTTATTATTTAATGCTCTCCTTAAGCCAGATGTCATTATGACTTTAGGATCATAATCTCTCTCTTTAACATAGAATGTCTCCCATGGCCTATTTTGTGGAAGTGGCAAGTCTGTTAACTCAACGTAAAATGTAGGAGTGTCTTCCCTAGGATTTGTCCTAGTTTCCTAAAAAGGGTGGCCCTCATGTGCAATTATGATTGTGACTCTGTTAGTTCTTATCTAGGAGGTTATGAAATCATTTGGGTCATAAATCCATTTGTCCTTTATTAGAAGGAAACCCAGAAAGGCTAGCTTTCTGAGTAATACAACTTCAACATCTCTAGTTTCCAAAACCATGTCATTTATCATCCATGGTAGATTATATATTTTTCTCTTTCTCTTTCCCAAGCCAAATTCATTGTCAATTATGGATACCTACCTGGTGACCTCTAGGAATGCTAACCTAAGAGTCAAGATCTTTGGTAGAAATATTGGTTCCCCACAAAAACCATGGACTCTTATAATGATATGGGGGGATCCAAAATAGAAATCGCAAGAAATTGGGCAACTAGCCAAAAGATTTGAAACACTAGGGAATAATCTATTCATAATTTGTTCAAGACTGAGGTGGCAAAAAGTAGGATTGACAAAAAATTCCCAAAACTCATATGGGTCACTAGTCTTTGACAAAATGTGTGTCCATGCAAACACAAGAATGGTCCTTTGGAGATCAAAATCTGAGTCATACATATTAAGATACATATGTTGGGTAAAGAGTTTAGAGTTTTGAAAAAGCATGAGGTGGAACAAATAGGAAGACTACTTGAACACTCCTTTGATCTGAAATGGGCCAATTGTTCTACCATCGAGAAAGCAATTTGTTCAAAAAATTCAAGCTGATACTCCTAGGTTTTGTCGACAGTCTTCAACCTAAAAAAGATATCCATTTGTTCTACACACTGCCATGTCATCTTTCATGCCAAAGATGAGAGCCATTATAGACAATGCATCTTGGCTAGTTTGTGTGAATTGAGCTCTTGGTGTAGGGAGTGTAAGTACCATAGTATCATCATCACCCATTTGTAACGTAGATCTCAAGAACCTTATCAAAGTGTTGATGTTTTCCCACATTCTTTACATCTTAGCAATAGTGGGAAATGTAGTTGTATTGTCATGATGTATATCTAACATATCCCTAATAGTTTACAGTGTGATTTTCACTATGAATGGGCCTCATTGAATGGTGTCTGAAGGTGCATGGAGAAAATTTGTACATAATTTGACCAGGTCAAGGCATGAATGCATAGTTGGGACAATGAACTGAGGCAATTTTGAGGTCCATATCCTCATGGTGAATGTTTCATATTGACCTACTCTAGCCCTCTATAGACACCTTTGATGTGCCCCTTCTCTAAGATTTTTGCTACTGGCTCTCTGAATAATTGGATCCATGATGCCATCCGCATAATCCTTTATTTTTGCCAAATCACTTGCTAGACCAACTTTAGGAAACCTGGTCCTTAGATAGTTCTTCAATGGTTGTGCGGGAGTTGAAGCATATGATTTACTTGAAAGAAATTTATCAAGGGATTCATACATCCTAGCTCCTTATTGTGAAGATTGTGCCCCCTCCATCTTTGTATCTTCTTTGTGGTAACTTGTATGAACTTTTTCAAAATAGAGACACTTTCACTAAAGCAAGTTTACTAAGCATAGAAAATGCAAGCAGTAAGATATTTTTTGCATAAGTGTAAGAATGTTTGAGAACTTGTAAACTTTAAACCTTGCTAAGAGGTATTTATTGACCTATCAAGTCTCAAAATGGCATTAAACTCGGATAACCATTAGCAGATCCTACTCAATCTTTATGGAATAGTGAGATAGACACGTTATGCAAGTGGCATCACAAGGTACCTTGGGGATTTCTAAAGATTTGGGAGACGTTCAATGTATTGGATATTTTTTGAAAATTTTGAAAATTTTGAGCTGTTGACTTCATGTTCAAAGAACACTTATTTAAAATAAAAGTGGGAAAACAAAAATGGGAAAACAAAGGAAGAAAACAAAGTAATACAAAAAAGGGAAACTACCTAACTACATTAATGAAGCATCTTTATCTCCCTCCTGGATCAAAAGCAAAATTTCTAAAGTCTCTTTCATGACAAACCAGCTTATATTGCCATACAAGTGATTGAATTGGGTATATCTTTGGTAAATTACCCTCTGTGTATGCCACATGGATTTGTCTACATTTGAGTGAGTCTGAGTCAAACATGCTTTCAACATTCATAAGCTCTTCTTTTTCTTGGAAGCTCATCAAATATTGGCTCTTGATATTGGTATGTCTTACCAAGAAATCAATGACTATTTGCTCATCAATAGAAGCCTTTTGACCTATATCATTTATTGACTTAACTTCTTCTACTTCAAACTCTGGCTCTATTGCATTATCCTTCTCTTTCATGACTTTAACCTCTTGAAAGGATAAATTTGAAAGAGTGCAATAATTTTTCACATGTAATTGAGGCTTAATGATGTTTTGTTCATCTGTAACTAGTTCACAACTATCTTGAAAAATGGTATAACCTGACCCAATAATTTCAAACAAATCATTTAAATCATGGTCTAGGAATTGTCCCTACTCCTCTACATTATCTTGCAAAGTGAGAAGAAAATCAGAAATTTTTTTTTCTTCATCAGAAGTCAAGATATATACTAGTGATTTCTCACTAGGAATCTAGAATTCATAAGAGGCTCGAGGATTGATAGAAGAGGAATCTTTTGACTTTTCTTCGTCTAGAACATTTGGAATTATATGATCTTCATCAAGTATAATGTAAGTGCCCAGAATAATTGAATTATAATTTCCATATGGGTCACTTTGCATCATAGCTAATAAATGATCATTTTCTTCTTCATGATTATATTCATTCCATTCACCTAGCTCTTCGACAAAAACCCTTTTCTTATTTATTCATCATGGCATGGCCTGCCTCTAACTTTGTAGTGGGCTCATTAGTGATGTGATATTTATATAATGGTTTAGACAATATATTCATCTTTGAACCGTATTTGGTTCTTAAGATGAGATGAGACCAATCAAGGGACATATATCCCACTATTTTGGTTGTAAATTATCTTGATAAACATAAGCCAAAAATAGGAGGTATATCTATCACTACTACGTCTTGATTTACAATTATATTTGGACAAGCATATAATTGTAATTGGAGATGTTTAATTCTCCCTATAGTTTGTACTACTTTTCCATCTAGCTATATGACTCCTTTAGTGAGTGGTTCATACTTACTTTCTAAAGCATCAGCTATCTGCTTGGGCATTACTGTGGTACTAGCCCCTGAATCAATCATTACATTATACAGCAATTTCTTGCCAACTATTAAAGTTAAATAGAAGGGATCTAATTTGGATTTGCTTACCTTTATTGTATTATTCATTAGGGCTATTTTCTATAGATGAATTGTATTTTTGAGATTTTCTTTTCCAGCAGGTCCTTCTTTGGTAACAGTACCTTTGGGCACCGCTTGGCCTTGCAGAGCTTCTTGTAGTAGTGTCTTCTATTCAAGAATAGCCAATATATCCCATATTTATACTTGTGCTAGAGTCTTCTTCAATTAATCCACCACATTTATTAGTCCTAGAGTCTGAGCCTTTTGAAAATAAGGATATCTTATTTTTTCTTGAATTTGGGCAAGAGTTCCCTGATTTTGCACCAACTAAGGCACTTCTTGTCTGACAGTAGTGTTTCTTTATCCTTGAAATGGAGGATTCTCCATGACTTGACTATTTACAATCTCAGGCTGTTTCACCATCCTTCTCTTTGATCTAGTGTAATAATTAGATTACACCACTGGTTTTTTTGAGGTAGATGCTTTGTTCAAGAAAACTAATTCTTCATCTTCAGCCCATGAGAACAAAGCATGTTCTAGGGCTGTTTCTTCTTCTTGTTGCAAGGACATCTCTTGCATCTGAGCCATTAGGATTTAATTCTGCATACCAGGAGACTGGTAGGCTTGATTGTCACTGGAACTTGAAAACTAACCATCCATTCTTCTTTATTTTGCCACTTTTTGTTACAGATTACCCATAGGACAATATCTAGGTGTTTGAGCATTATTGCAAGCAAAACACCAGGCATTAGTATTATCCACATAGTTATTTTGTCCTGGAACAATCTCCCTATTTGAATTGGGAGGAATAGTTTGTGAGTGTGTGGGAACTACAATCAATTAGTTTGCTCGTTGATGGTTAGTTTGTCTTGGAAGACCCTGATATTGGTTTGACTGAGATGAAAATCTATTTCCTTGATATCCTTGATATGGAGGCCTAGGAAAAGTATTATGCTATCTTTTTATATTGATTATCTCATTATAAAATGTCCTTAGGATATTCTTGATATCATCCATCTCAGATGACTGAGTGGGGACAATTTCTTTAGCAAATGGTTGAGGGTAAGTGTACATGGACACAGGTGGGCTTATAGATTTAGGGACTTCTTGAGGTAATGGCAAGGAAATTTCTAGGAACATGGGCATGGGAGGCCTTAGAGGTAATTTACCAGCATCTATCAAATTATTCTCAGCTCTGACAGCATAGTCATAAGCCTTAGGCAAAGTGTGGCCTCCAAGTGACTAAATCATAATAGATATATCCAAATTCAAAGCCTTAAGATAAAAAACTATGGCCATACCTGATAATGGTCTAGCTATAATAGGGATTCTATCCAAAGTATTTTGAAATCTAGAATTGAAGTCAGTCATGGCTTCTTGTGGTCCCCTTTGAATGGTGATTAACTACTATAACAAAGAAGACTTATCACCCTTCTCTGTGAATCTTTCAAAGAAAAGATCTCTGAGCTGATCCCATGTAGAAATGGTATTTGGGGTTAGGGACCTATACCATTCTAAAGCTTTCCCTTTAAAATAATCTATTAATAATCTTATGGAAACATTTTTCTATGTGACAACATGTATATCATAGACATCTGATACATCATGCAGATGTTCTTTAGGTGTTTTAGAGTCTTACCCACTAAATTTAGGTAGAGCTTTTAGGGCATTCACTAGGATAGGGTCCCAATTGTTTGGTGGTATGGGGAGAATTAAAGGACTACCAGTATTCTAGCTTGCATAATTTCTTGGGGGTATAAGGGCTCCCATATTGGCTCTGGGTATTGGTACAAACTAGTTAGCTCTTCTTCTTGGACTTGTTACCAAAGGTGGCAAAAGAATACCTAGATTTGTAGTAGATTGTGATCTAGTTACGAATCCATAACTATGACTCCTCGTAGCTCTTTGATTCATACGATATTGAAAGAAATTTCAAGTTTGGTCCCATCAGGTGTGCCAAAAACTATTGATAATTTAAATTTTCACTTGATTCTAATCAACAATAATGGGAAGTTTCAAGATATGGGACTTGCATCTTGAAACAACCTCCAAATTTTAGAGAAGCTGGCTCTTCTTTAAATTGAGTAGATAATGGGAAAAGGGATAGGAATTTAAATCAAAAACACAATGCAAGAAAGAAAATCTAATCTATGGTGATGCACCTAAATGTAATTTGACCTTAATCTTGAGCATAGTGAGAATATATGTAGGATTCATTTAAATTTAAGAGCAAACAAGTGCATGATCAATGTAAAAAATTGAAACAATAGAAATAGAGGCTCACAACATAGACTTCTTTTGCTGAGATGCATAAAATATCAAAAAGGGCATAGGGTTCAATCTTCTTATTTGAATTTTCCAATCACATAAGAGGCACATAAACATGTATAGTTATGTAAACCTTCCAAATCAAGAAAATGAGACAAAAGAAAATGACATTCCTAATCACAACTCTAGAAAATCTATAGTCTAAACTAATTTTGCAAATGACACAAATAATATCAACAAAGCCATAGGGTTAAATCTTCTTATTTGAATCTTTCACTCATACAAAAGGCACAGAAACACGTATAGTTATATAAACCTTTCAACTCAAGAAAACAAGATAAAAGCAAATGATATTACTTAGCCACAGCTCTAGCAAGTCTAAAATTGTTACAATAATTCTCTCTCAAAAGTTCTCTCTGATAATGGATGATGATCCCCCTTCTGGTGATCTCTGCACCCTTATTTATAGCCTTGGATTCACTCCAAATTGTCTGCTTGTTCCCAATCTAACGGCCCAAATCAAATTTTCTCCTAATTGAAAGTGTTTAATAGAAGATATCTTATAGATTCTGAAATGCTTCATCTTTTTGTAGTTAATTAGCTAAAATATATTACAGGATGCTCCCTTCTCTTGAATGCTAAGTGACACTTAGCCAATTTCTTCTTATTACTTTAGCAATCACCAGAGGTTGACACTTGTCATGTTCCATAGTATCCATTGAAGACATGCAATTCTTTCTACATAAAGTATACTCTTTTGTGTCTTTGCTCAGCCATGTTCTATCTTTGACATTTATCGCTATCCGCTTTTTCAAAACTTCAATAGCTTAACAGAAATAAGACTCATTGCATCTCTTACCCAAGAAACTTTGAAAAGAGGCATAGGGACAGGTGGCAATCTCCACTTTCTTTAACTTAAGACATGTGGCAATCTCTGCTTCTCTTTAGCTATACTATGGAAATGTTTGAGACACATGTTAGGTTCCTACAGATGGTGACACTTGGCAGCTTCCATATATTTTTAGAAATAAAACTCAAGACTCACCACAGTCTTTATTCAGCAATGAAACATGAAGATCTTTTAGATGGTGACACGTGGTGGATTTTGCTACTTCTAGGAAGATACGTGGCATCTTCTACTACTTATAGGAAGATACATGTTTTCTTCTGCTACTTCTAGGAATGGAGTAGAAAGGGCTTGGTATATGACACTTGGCAAGCTCCACTTGAATGGTTTGGTTGTGCCTTACTACCTTTTAAAGGGCACTTGACCCTTTCATTTTTTGGGATGCTCCTTTGAACTTCTCGATTGTACTAAGACATTGAACCGAATGATTGAACTGAAAATGGTTCAATGGTTCAACACTATGCATTATTTACACATGAACCAAGGCATTGAACCAAAAATATTAAACTAAGGCTTTGTACCAAAAATTGAACCAAGGCATTGAAACAAACATATTTTGGATGCTGACATGTGGTGACTTCCACTTTCTTTAGTTGGGATACATGGCAGCTTCTGTCACTTTTAGAAAGCAACACTGAGACCTTCCATTATTGCCACTTGGCACTTTCTACTTGATCTTGATTCTTAGCTCTTTGAAACCTTCTACTACTAAAGATATAAAATACAAGTGCCGATATGTAACTATAGATGCTGACACTTGGCGCATTCCACTGAGCCGCTATGAGACATGTGGCACATTTTGACTAATACATAGAAAGTATGAAAGGTGCCTCGGATGATGACACTTGGTGTTTCCACTTGAGAAAGGATGCCTCGATCGACAACACTTGTCAACTTCCACTTGATTTCAACACTTAAGCAAAAATGAATCAAAAGGAAAATAGAGCCTGTGCTCTATATCATGACTTCACCATCTCAGACCAATGAATGCGAGGACAAAATTTGGCAACACGGAACTGAAAAAAATAGGATGAAATGTAGAGTAATTTATAACTCTACAGTTATTATTTGGGAAAAGGTTTAATTTAGGCATTTGATGATTAACATTTGGGACAAAAGAAGCCATTTATCC
This sequence comes from Torreya grandis, assembly GCA_037957365.1. NCBI lineage: Eukaryota > Viridiplantae > Streptophyta > Pinopsida > Cupressales > Taxaceae > Torreya > Torreya grandis. The sequence goes on along the minus strand of JARHVA010001282.1, from coordinate 894,667 downwards.
TTCGGGCTGAATTTGGCCACTAATAACCACTACTTTAGAATAATCTTGAGATAATGTGATGATAATTGGGTTAGCTCTATTAATAAATACAAAAGTCATGGGGTTAATAGCATCTTTGTAAACCTCTAGAGCTAAAGCTTCATTAGGTTTATATAGATCCATGGTTTGACTAAACATCTTTTGGAACCTAGCATTGAAGGACCTAATAGGTTCACTTGTATCTCTCTTAAGATAGATGACATAGGGGATTATGATCTTTCCAAATTGATCAATAAAAATAGTGTCAAAGTTATTCCATGAGACAATACAATTGTCAAGCAAATTAAGGAACCATTCATATGTAGCATCTTTGAATGTAAATGGAAATAACTTACATGCTACATCTTCATGAATAAAATTTAAAAATATTAATACAACTTTGAAAGATTTAACATGCTCATCCATAGTTGCAATACTAGTTGGACTAAATATTGGCAAAGATTTTTCAAGATTACATGGTAAGTCATGAACCACACCTGGTATATTTATGGGGGAACTTCCAAGCCATGCCATATTTATATGAATATTGAAAACAAGAATCCCTTTCAAGGGTGAATATGGTAGAGACATATAATGCCTACGCCTTCCTCTGTCTTTACTAGTTTTTCTATGAATTTCTAGCTTGAGTAAGGGTTCTCTAGTCTCTGAATGTGATATGGTCTTGATCCTTGGAAATTATAGCTTGACGATTAATGATTATATTTGTAATATGATGAGTAAAGTTATATCCTCATAGATAATCAATAATCAACTTTTATAATAAGCTTATTTTTCAAGGATTTGCTCATAAGAGGATAAAGGACATCAATATTTGACTAAAAAAGATCAAAGATGTGTTGAATTATGCAAAGATAATCATTCTTAACAACTTATGACTCAAATAAACTTCTTATTAATAAATAATTATCAATTTTAACCAAAATAAGTTGTTCTAATTTCAAATACTAATGAATTCTTAATACTAGAAGCTGTATTTACTAGAATTAAGCATATATATTCAAAGATTATCACTCTTTTATAGAGTAAACCCAAAGACTGGTATAAAACCATGAAGGTCACCAATATTTACACAATTTATTCTAAAATAAACACAAACATGTAAAATATAGAGTGATCTTTGACCAAATACACCAAAACAAGCAAAGATCTTTAAATATTTGTGGCCTTCCTTCCAGTGCTAGTGGAACTTCCTATTGATGCTTCAAAATGTACCATAGGTGATCTTCAATGTTGATGAACACTTATCATTCTAAAATTTTAAAGGTCTAAGGCATGAGTTGTATACTTGATACTGTGATTTGAATAGCCTAAACACATCTAAATGCAGAGTAAAATAAAATGAAGTATACTTGATATATTTATAGTTAATCTAACATTAGAATAAATCAATATACCTATTATAGAGAATGTGACTCAAAGTACTAAGAATCCTTCAAACTTAAGGTAACAACATGCAATTAAGAGATAGAATTGACATTTAACAAACTATAAAGACAAACTTTTTAGAATTCCTTAGTTATCTTAAATGTTCCTGGTTTACAATTGCTCAAAAGCTCTCCCTTACAAAATGGTAACCACTTGCCTATTTATAGGAAACATAGGTAGTTCATTGATTAACCTTCTCAAAAAATCCACATGCAGGATAATTATAGTTGTCCTTAATATAAGGATTACAATGTATATGACTTAATACATCAAAATTGATAAAAAGAAACCATATATGCTAACAAGATAACATATATTTGTTACAAAGAGATATTCTTTTATAAATTACATTGGTAGTGGTCCCCTTAATTAGCCCTATCTGAAGAAGTCTTTAACCATGGTGTACTACTCTTTGATTAGCTCAAAATCTACTGCAGGTCTCATTAGACAATCCTCCTCTTGATTTTCCAATGTGTCAAATTCCTTGTCAGCCTTAGTCATGAGTTACTTGATACATTGTGCTTCCATGATTTACTTCCCTAAAGTAAGGATGGTGTCAAGGATATTTTTATTATCCTTGGTAGAATGGCCTTGATAGTCCTTAGTGCCCTAGATGTAGACACTAACTCTCTACTTGAATTCTCCATCATTGATTAGGTCCATAGCAGTGGTTTGAGAAGGGTTATCCAATAGACTCCCTAAAATTTTCTCCAGTTTGGTTACCAGGTCCTTATCTTCCTTGATTAAGTTGTCAAAATTGTTGTACAAGGTGATCAAACATTCTTTCTTATCCATCAAAACCACCATGAGGATATCTAAATGTCTAAGCTTGATGATCTTGAAGTCTAGGGCCTACTTTGTCCTATGCACCGTAATGATTTCTATCACCTAATCTTGATAATCCTGCCATTGGGTGATTAAGGCTTGTGCCATCTCAACTTGATGGTTAAATCACTTAATATAAGCTTGATGTTCTTTAAATTATCAAATGTATCCATCAAAGATTTATTTAGCACTTGTAATTTGTCCTCAAGAATTGAGAGTAGGACTTGAGCCTCTAAATCCTGCTTCTCCTTCTCCAAGTTAAGGATCTTTTGATTCATTCCTTAGATTCTAGCCACAGTCATAGCTGATTGTGCTAACACCAAACTAACTACATCTTTTTGATGGATGGGATGTTCTACAATTTCATTCCCCTGAATAGGAGTTAAGCCCATAAAAAGTTCCACCTTTTGAAAATTGAATTCCTCAATGGCAAATGGTGGCCTTCTTTGTCAGTATTCTCTCCAAACCTGGTGTTTTTGGATTGAAATAAACTATTGCATTAGACTCCTTAAATTGTGGTTTCTTAGGGACATCTACATTTAAACTCCTAGAGGCCCCTAGGGTGTTGATTATCTAGCTTTATTTATTATGAAGGATTTGGATCCTTCTCTCTACCTATCTGTTTACAATGTCTTAGATCTATGGCTTAACATTATATTGTATATTTATTCCAACTCAGGTTAAGGCCCATGATGGAGAGAGGGGATTTTTTGTAATTTCCCATAAATAAAATAGTAGGGAATGTCTAGTCCATAAATAGGGTTCTCATCACTGAAGAGGTTAACTTCACTAGTAAGGTGAGTGAAGGTTAACCTAGGCTTCTTTTTAGGTTATAATGGCACCAAGGCCAGTATTGATTCTCTATTTCCTCCATCTAATGGGATCAAATCCTTACTTATTTTATCAAAGGGATCCTCCTCCATATCAAAACCATAGGCAACTTTAATGTCAACAAGGGCACTCTCCACTATTTCTCCTACCTCTAGGGCAATCATGCTATTGATTTCCACTAGGGAAGGAGGCCTCTGTGGGGATGCCTATGGTTGAGGACCTTTTCTAGGTCTATCATCTATCCTTATCTTCTTAAGTATAAATTTATCCTTTCCTTTTATATCCTCAGGTTTCCCAACTTGGGGTGGCTTTGTCAAATCTACTCATTGAGGCTTAGAAGATTATCTTCCAGTAGGTGGTTCTTGATGAAAAATCACAAATGGTATTAAAAATAAGTTATAATATAAGGGATGTAGTTACCATCTCTCTCTTGAGGGTTTATTGTCTCTGACCAACCTATGCTCCAACTCGATATTGTAGCCTTTGATCTTGGGTAGGACCTCTTTAAAGTTCTTTGCCTTTATATAGATACCATCTCCCATTCTTGGTTGATGATTATTTTCAATATTTGGGACCTTTCTATCTTCAATATTATTTTTCATTCTATTATTTGGGTACCAAATCTTAAAGTCATCAAGCTAGAAAACAAAATAATTTATGTTGATCACCGTAATTTCTAGTTGCTTCCAATCCTTGATCACAATCATGTCAATGTCTAATGGAAAGGGGTGGAGCTAAGCCTTATTATTTTTATTACATATCCCATCCACAAGTTAGATGATTTGATAGACAATCTCTTTCTCTACAGTCTTAGTAGGAACATGAATGGGCAATTTGTAGGGTTGAGTTATGATTCCTTTGATTCTTATTATAGTGCGATCTGAATAGAACCATGCATCCCCATGGATTCTACTCATTTTCTGATTTAAGGGTGGATTTTTGGCATAGGGACACCAATGATTTTCTCATATATAGCTATGAAAAAACTATCATAGATAAATGGCATGTGGTTCCTGTATTTGAATATATGTAATTTAGAGTAGTGGTGAGAGATTGTGGTCCTACCATTAGGAGACCAATTTTAGATACCAGGGAAATATATAGAGGCCAAAAGTGAATCCAAAAGGTAGGACATCATAAATAATTTCTTGTAGGTCCTTCTCTTGATGGTTGTTAATTGTATGGCCAAGAAAAATCTTATTAGATCTCTAATGGGAGGGGTTAAATTCTATTCTAGCATGTAGTGAACATAAGATACCTAGACCTTACTCATATAAGTAGTGGAAGGGGAACCAGAGGCTCTATTCAGTAGGTCATAGATATACTAACACCCTCCATAAATTTTACAATAATAATCCCACCATAAGGGGACCTAAAAACATGGGAGCCTTGGATTAACTAAGGTGTGAGGACTGAATCTAGTTTTGGGTGTTTGTCTACTCTATCAAGGATGGGAGATCAATATGAGGCAAGGGGAGCTTGTAATTAGTTTTGAAGGCCATATGGGTGATGCATGAAACCTTATTAGTGATTCCCTCTTAAATTATCCATTCCCCATCTATTCTATAATCAATGAAAATATGAGTAAATAGGTTGATACAATACATTACATCTGGTTTGGCTACAACATGGTGTAGGACTTCCAGTTGAATTGAGACTAGGTCATTGTATCTATAGTGTATAGTAGCATTCATCTTTTCCTCCTAGGAAATTATATGCAATTCCTCCACAATGAATAATAACTTAGACTATTTATTTATTCCATGCACATTTAAGGCTATCCGATCTAGCTCTATGTCTTTGAAGATCCTTCCCTCACTGTCTAAAGTTAGGTAAAGTTTTGATTCCATATTAATCTATTGCCTAACTATTTCATTAATGAAACTAAATTAAATTTACAAGGTTGATAGAAGTTTCACTAGGGTACTTACTTCAAGGTTAAGTTGTACTATTCTAATTTCTTTATGACCAATTGAGCTAAATTGGGTCTTCTTTATAGAGGGCTTAGGGTTTTTTATCTTTAATGGTAAAAATATCTAGTTTATTAATCTTATACATGACTTAGATTTTATGGGACCTTAATTTTATTCCCTCTACATTTTTTATCTTAGGAGATCTTTTATTTTGACTCTCCATGCTTATGTGGAGCCTATGTGGTGTGGTTTTGTACCTTTCTTGACAATTTTCATAAATCCTAGTTGGAGACTAGCCATTAGATTTCAAAATCTTTATTTATTTTTCTTTGATAATCCAAATCCAAGTTACTATTTTCTTATTGGTCCCTTGATCTTTAAGTTCATGGCTACACCACTTGGCACCCTAACAAATCTTCCCCATGCTACTTACTCTTACCAATTGCTATCCCAGCCATGCATTAGCAACATGTCAAGTTCACAAGGCCTTTGAAAAGTCTTTAGGCTCATCACACCATTAGATCAAATCCAATGAGAAAGTGATTTAATTAATTTTTACAAAGTCCAAGTCATTTAATTGAGTGCCTTTATTAAATGGGTCCCATCATATTCTCATCCTTTAAATGGCAAGCTACCATGTATCTTCCTTGTGGGGCTCTATATACCTTTATTAGTTACCCTAGCCATGGGTAGGACATGTGTTGAGCTCGTGAAGCCTTTAAAATTTATTCAAGCTCAATGCACCATTGGATCCTACAAGATGCACACCTTTTAATCCATCTTATGAATATATAAACTTACACATAAAATTATGTTCCTAAGGTCCTTTTATGTTAAGAAAGACAAATTAACTTAGGTTAAGACTTTTTATGTTAAGTGTTTCAACATAAAATTCTAGTAATTCCTTTGAAAGGGTCTTTATAAATGCCCCCTTTGCTTAGGCTTTGAAAAGTTGTCTAGGTTAAATTTTGTGGGCTCAATAATGTCAAATACATCATCATAGATGTTAAATGATGAGAGTGAGATTGTCAAATTTAAGATAATGAAATTTATTTGGTTTAATGACTAAGTTCCATGCATTAGGATATAAATAATTCCTAGGGTTTTGAGTTGATGTGTCCCATCAAATTAAATCCCCTGAGGTAGAAAGGACTATTGGATCATAATCTATGTGCTTGATAGTGATTGGTATACCTTTTGGTGTCAGCTTTAGTTCACATCATGGGATCAAAAAATCTAATTGAATGTAAAGCATCAGATCTAAAAAAGTGCATGAGCTTTGAGTTAAGGCCCAATATGTATAAAGGTTTAGACTAAGGTTTCAACCTTTATAAGTTTATTCATGCTTACAAATACCAATATATTTAAAACTTAATAAAAACCTAGTTAATCTAAAAGGGCTCTCAAGTTTTAAAGGGGAAAATAAGAGGTCCAAGTCTTTATTTTATATTAATGTTTGGTTATGTTATAATCAAATTGTAATATAAATTTAGACTTAGGGTTTCTATAATATAAAGGAAATATAATTTCTTGCTAAAATTTTCCCATGGAAGTTTGAATTCAAACCCCTAGGGTTTACTACTAAGGAACCCTAGATTTCTCAATAGAACCTGGAACTAATCACCTCAAAGATAATCATTAGCAACATTAGTACATAAAACATAATAAAAACTAGATAAATTGAGGCTCATGTTTTTAAATTGAAATGCCTTTAAATTTCAAGAGAGAATAACCCTTTCACATTCAATCCAAGACACATATATTTTGAAACATTCATGAGGATCCCCTTTTAGCAAAAGTAGAAAAATGGGGGGATGTTGTTCTAAAAAAAAATAAAGTAAACATGTATTAGAAGACATACTCATGTCAATTTATACAAAATCCTAATACATGGAATATGAGAATACAAATTCACTATCTATCTAATCTTACAAAGGAGGAATATTGTTGTGAATACTTACCTTTGAAGATGAACCCGCTAAGCCTCAATCTCCCCCTTGGCAGAGGTTATTCACAAGAGATTATCATTATATTTAAGGATAACTTAGATAAATCAACTCTAGGTCCTATCCAAGCATCCAAAATATTTATCCATAAGATGATATCAGAGATCCAAACAAAGTATTGAACCCTAAAGCTTTATTCCCCATGTAGAATGGTCAATAGGCAGATGTTCATTCACACTTATTTTCTTAATTAAAATATCTTTAAAATAGTGGTAAATGACCTTGTATATATGGTATTATCTTACCCTAGAATCATTAGGATATGTTAGCTATACTAGGTTGACCCAATTGACCTAGCATGTTTTTGGGTCTAACTCTCTAGGTCTATACTAGGTTAGCCAAGAGACCAACAAACCAAAAGAGAGAAAATTCCCTAAACTATGGTAGGTTAACCTAGGACAGCTAACAAATCAAAAGGGTGATAAGGTAATAAATGAAGGATAAACATAGAAAATTATAGGAATAGGTAGAACTAAGAAGAAGAATCTTGGAGTTCAATGGTTTTAAGAGGACAGTGTGTAGATAGAAAGTGGAAAAAGGAACAATAATCTTATGAATCATTGATGGTATACCCACCCCTTTCTTGATGTTCCCCTTAAGTTATACACTCAAAGATATTGAGACTTGACAAGTTCCTATAAGATATGAAGTGTTAGTAAGTGATAAAAGTTTGAAAATATTATGTGTATATAGATGCCACCATCATCATTAATTCATAATCCATGGCCCAAGATTTGGGCATGCCTATACAATGAGACTCCCTTGATCCATATAAGATAATAATTCCACCTATTCTATAAAATGTTAGATATTTGTATGTCTAGGGATCCAAAGGGATCCCAATTGATGAATTTCATGATGATCCAGTGCATATCCTCATTGAATGCATCACATAGAGGTTCTAACAGATAACTATGTCTACAAAAAAAATTCCTAAAGGGGTCATGGACATTTCCCACCACATGATCCACTAGAATGATAAATTTAATTTGAAGGAATACTTCCTTCAAGAGCTAATGACAAACATTGATAAGTGCCTCACATCACCCAAGCTGACATTCCATTACCAGTTCCTCTTTTTTCTTCTATGATTTACATAATAGAAGTCCCCAAAGGGAGAGGTGAACCTTGACATCAACTATTTTCTATCAAAATAATTCTCCAACTTGATTTGGATGCCTAAGCTTAGATCCCTAGCTCATGAGGGAAAATTCAAAGCATGGTGTGAGGAATGTTTGGAGTTGATCGCTACACATCTTTGGGTGACACTAGATGTATCTAGTACTTGGTCCAACAATTTTTTGTCACCATGATGCCAAAATGTGTATTCATACACATCCATGAGTTTCCAAGGTCACCCTTTGGACCTCTACCTTTATTTGTCACCATGGCCATGGTGTAGGCCAAAGTTGCCAAATAAAAATATGTGTAAGAAGAGTTGGATAGGAAAATAGAGGAGGAGATTAAACAAAAATAGGTTGAAGATGTTGCATAAAATCTCAAGCTTGTAGTATAAGATAAGATGTAAAAGCAATAGGTACCTGAGTAACCATAAGCTAAAGAAGAGAAACCAAAATAAGAAGATGAAATAGTTACAACTCTAACTAGTCCAAAACTCCCAAAAATTACCCTTGGGAGGAACTTAGCTCTGGGATGTCCTAACTGTGGGTACTTGATGTACCACTTTTTCTATTCCACTTGAGATTATGCCATGACCAAACCCTTTATATATTTCAAATACATTTTTAGTACTCCTTATCTAGTAGGAAGCATCATTGGATGTATCCTGACTCCCATTGAAGAAACACCTTGAGGGCGTAATAGAATTTTAGGATTCCATTACACATAAAGCCACCTATTTGGAGCTCAAAATGGATCAATCCTAGGTAAATAATGTCAAGTTGAAGGATTTCATCCATAAATATGTCAAACTCATCTAGGATGCCTATCCTGAGTTGGTCAATTAAGTAATTAGGGACCAAGTCATGTTTGACCAATATAAACTCAATATTTTGGTATTTGAGTTAACCAAGGACTGGTGCATAGCCTAGAAACTTTGTGCAATCAACACATTGGGACAATATGTGAAGATCAAGGCTAAAAACCTCATCATTTTATTATATAAGTATAAAGGCATTCTAGACACTACTACCCTGCAAGCATAATAGGTCACATGTAACTTGTTAGACTAGAAGTAACAACTAGATAATTACTTTGCTAGTTGCATCACAAAATTTACCATGACCACCACCACTAAAGAAACTATGGGTAGAAACATTAATTATATGGAAGAGAAGGATGGAACACTCTAGGATTCACTCAATTCTTAATATGCATGACAACATCCTCAACTAGCATAGTCAACTTCTATGTAGTTCCTTCACTAATCTCTAAGCTCAACGTCACATAGATAAGATGGAGAGGATAAGTGGTCATATTCAAATTAGGGTCAATAACACCAAGGCATCCATGATCATCACTGATGATAAATATCTCAATCAGATCATTGGAAACATGCACCATTACACACTCTACTACAAATGATCTAATAAGTCATGCTTGATTGGCATGCTTATAAGACTAATCTAACTTTCTTTTATAGAAAATTTTCCTAGATTATCAACACACCTTCATACAAGCTACCTTTAGAGTTCTAATAGATCATTGCTTAGTGTAAGGCTACATAGTCTAAGTCTAAGGAATATTTAGGGTAGTCATTATTTACATGCATGCCACCTCCATGAAGTTAAGTATTATGTAGACTATGAATTTAAAAAAAAAAATATAGCATTTTGTATTAGGGTTGAATTAGAATGAAAAGTGAGGCTAGGATGGTTGGAAACCCATAAATAGAGGCCACTTGGTTAATCTAGCCTATTGAAAACCCAATAGGGTGGTAGGTTGGTATGCTACTTAGTTGAAAACATGAAAGGGTAGCTAAGTAGTGCACAAGAGGTGAACACTAGAAACAACACCTTGAGTGATTACTGTAACTCTTACTAGTCTAACCACTTCTTTAATCTCTGCTCACTTGTGCAAATTTAGAGATCCTACAACATTTTCTCAAGATGAGATAAAATTTTAAGTTTGAAAAAGTATTGGGATAATATTTTAGATTGTAAAGCTTCATAAGATATTTATCTAATATTTGTGTGTTATATACTCATTTCCTCATGTATAAGTCTATTTTTTCCTATCTCCATGACTTATAATAGGTTATAATATGAAAAAATTCCACTTTTGGCAATAATTATGAGAAGAATATGAACAATCATAGGCTAGAAATTTATATGTATACTTATGTTTGTAAAAATAATATAATTCCACTTTTGAAGAGATCAATTGAGACTTATCTAGTTATGGTTACCTGTGTGATTTCTTACTTTATTCATTGTGTGCATTCTCATGTATAATCTTTGATTACTTTCTATCTACTTTAATCTAAATAATCTAGTTATGTTAATGATTCACTAGTTGTTCTTACTTCCTACTTAATGCATAATAATTAACACTTTCTATGTTTAGGTTATCCAACCTTTTGTATGAATATGAAACACTATCATATGCACTAAATTATATCATGTATATCCTTTTCTTTAGCATTTTTTGATGATTTAGGAACCTCTGCTAACACTTGTAGGTATTTATGGTCCAAAATATTCCTTTCTATCATTGTTAGAATAGTATAAAACCTCATGAAAATTCCTATTGAATCACTCATCACCTTTTATAACCTTTATATTTCACTTACCCTCACCAACCAACCTTCTTCATAATTTTACACAAAGACCTATGTTTGTGTCTTTTATTATTAAACATTAGAATTTAATATTTACTTATTGGATTTGACCTTTTAAAGCATATAATAAGGATATAAACCTTATATTTTCTCTCCCTAACCTATGTCAATCTCTTTATCCTCTAACCCTCAATCACAAGTAAGCATTTCTTGCATTTTGGCTAAGTAGGCCCTTGGATACTTATTTTAGGTCTTCCTAGGCTTATTGGTTGTTATAGATTAGAATAGGTCCTCAATTATATAATTTAAAATATAAGATTACTTGCACACATCTTCAAAGTATATACACATAATCATACTATATCTCTTAACCCTTAGACCTCCTCTTTCAAGTAAGAGTTATTGCATTTTATGTAAACATGATACCTATAAGTCTGCATACCTGTAGGTCTACTTTTTATCAATTTATACTCCTTTGGACATGTATTTTTTATTGTATTGGTATTAAAATAAACTAATATCTCATAATTTTATAAAATTCATTACCACACTAGTAATACTACATTTATTACTCTTTTGATTAACCTTTGTATAGGCTAGTTTATACATAGTCTCAAACCCAAAATAATAGTAGGCCTACCTTGATGAATTGATGGTGAGAAGGACAAAGCAAATTGGAGTTGTTATTTGGACTACATGTTCCATGTATTCAATGAATCAACATACCTTTAATTTCTACCTACACTCCAATAACTTTAATACACTTTGGATGTTCATTTGGACATTTCACAGTACTCTTCCATGTTCATAGAGCCCATTACCAAAGAGAAAATTTGAGAAAAAAGTGAGTCATTAACTTGAAAATAAAATTTTAAAATGATTTTAGTTACTTGATACAAACACACATTACTTTATTCAAACTATTTTTTCTAAGAAAGCTCTTACAGACCCCCAAACATTGCTTGCAACTTGATTGAAGCCTGCACCTAGCACAAAAGGAGGTTTTAATCACTTTACACTACCATTCATGCCAAAAAAAGGTGGAATATAATTTGAGGGGATTTTATAAGGCCTAAAAATTTTTTTAAAAACTTCCTTTATCATCAATGACTTTATATTTTCACTAAAAGTGCCCAAAACTAAGTATGCAGGGTTTAGATAGGGTTTAAGACCACCCAATATTATTAAGTATTTTTTTTTAAAGGAGGGAATAAAAATATAATGAGTATTTACATTAATTTTAAGGCCGTTAGGATCCCATCCTTTGGTAAAATTTTTAGGTCCCAAATCTCTTTTTGTTGTATGTACCAATCATGTGAAGTTAGATTTTTTGAGCTTGCCAAGGGAGTGATGGGAGAAAGAGTGTGTGTTTTTTGCATTTTTTAGACCTAAACCTACATTAAAATAATATATTTGACCTTTTAAATATTAATAAACACTCATAAACTATTTTCACTTAAAAATAAGTCTTTTTGGTTCATATAAGTGGGTGACAAGCCTCTTTTCAGTGTTGAAAAAAATTTGTAACTACTTAACATCACTTGAAAGTAACTTATCATCATTTAATATCATCCTTCATGTCATATAATTATTCATAATTAATTTTAAAATTCTTTTATATGTGGTTTTCACCTTCTGGGGGTCTCTTAAAGTGATTTTAAATAATTTACACATGCGACATGTAGAAGAATGTGAAACATGACTTAATGACTTTTAATACAACATAAAGCCTATTTGGGCACTTGTTTTGACTAGAGGGAGTATGACCTGACTTATGAATTAACAAGGCACCTTAACCCTAACATCACTTAAACTTCTTGAAACATGGCATGAATTTAATAGACAACTCAAGACTAGAATAGGCCATTACCTTAATTTTGTCAAATTTATCTTAAACTATGCTCATATGCATTTAAAATGGAAGAATTTTATGACTCAATCCTATGGGATCCAAAATTTGTATAATATATTTGGTGACCTAATTTAATGGTATGATTTTTATTCCCATTAGGCCAATAGCTTAGTCCATCCATTGGGCATGGAGTCATCTCTTACTCAAACTTAGACCAAAACTTACCTTAACATTTGACAATAGAGCTAACTTAAACTCCAAACACACATAAAACAAGAAAAACACACAAAATAAAGGAATCTAGACAACACACACTTGTGCTAAGGCACTTAGGGAAAATAAAGAAATGAACTATTATGTACATCTAACCTACATATCTTCATCCTCCATGATCAAATAAGAAGCTCTTTATATCAGTTACATCATGAGATGAGACATATTATGGAACAAGCCTCCCTTTGACTATAGTACTTAATGGATCATGCTTCTTTCTTGAAAACGTGATTGACATTCTCTTAATATCTCCATGGCTACCAATCAGACCTTCTTGTTTCATTCCCATGTCCATGAGTCGACTATGTGAATCAATGATAAAGTCATACTCATCCCAGGCTTGGCTTCTTGGCCTAAAAAATACCATTATTGCCTCATCAATGGGTTAATTTTTATTGATATCTTACAAACCTTCATTTAGAGAGTTGTAATTTTAGACACCTAAAACTAACCACCAATGGCCTTTGACTAGACTTCAGTTTAATTGCTACCAACCATTGTAAATTAAACCTAGAAATCATTAAATATCTCAAATTTTCTTGTGCATCATTTATCAAAGCTCAAAATCTCATTAAGGCATCCCTAATTGGGGTATCATATCATATGAAATCATAATCTCTCATGGATTCATCCCTAACCATCTTGTAGCATCTCAATAGTCAATTTGGCCTATGGACCTATTTAGTGGGACACATGAACTTAAATCAAATCTTGAAAGAGCTAAATGGCTAATCAAAATTAATTAATAAGATAAACTAAATTAAAGGCTTAGTTGAATTATCCATGTGTATTTAATGAATTACTAAAAAGGAAATTCAAAATATAAATATCCTATTCTTTCATCATGACATTTGTGAGTTGTCAAGCCTTTGGAAAATATCTCAAAATATCTCATTTTGGAGACCCATGCCTATTCATTCTAAATCATGAGTAATTGACACATTTTAACTCTACTAGGGTTATATTTGACCAAACTAGGTTAGTTTTTAACCCATTACATGTTTAAACTACACCTTAAATCACCTTGGGTTGGAGTTAGTTCCTAAGCCTATAAATACAAACCCTTTCCTATTGAATTCTAAGCTTGGGAAATGTAGAGTTATAATGCAGGTTTTATATCATGATTCACATCAATAATGCTATAATGCCAAAATATTTAGCCAAGAAAGCATAAGCCACATCAATCTAACATCAAGCCATGGTTATAAGGAGAGATGGAGATACACAAAATCCATTATCAAATAATCTTTGAGAACAAACCAAGCAAGCCACACAATGAATCATTTGGAAATTTTAAGGAAGTTAAGAAATGATTTGTATTTTGAATTTTAGTTATGTTTTTCCATTTGATTTTTTTCATTAAGCTCCCCCTATGATCTAGGATAGATATGTTATCATTTTAATGTGTTTATTTCATTATTTTATGGACTAATACAAGACTAACCTTCCTTTTTGTCAAATTCCTTGATCATAAATAACATGCTCAATGGGACATGCACCCCACAAAGTTTCTCTTAAATCATTTTAGAAAAATCTCCTAATGATTTTCATGTCAAAATTGATCTTGTTAACCAAAATAGGTGAAAAATTAAAGTTAAGGGATGTTTTCCTTCCATTCACGAGGTTGCTCTATGTAATCATGATATTTCTCTTAGGACTACAATATCATAACTCACATAATTGTGGTTTTCCTCTATTTTTACATTTTTGCACCTACCTATTAATTTTATGCTGACTATTTTTTGTCTATAGGGAGGTATTTGTGATATTTCAATATCATGACTTTGAAAGTCATGATATCATAATATTTATATTTTGAGAATCATGATATCACAAAATCATAATTTTAAGAATTATGATATCGCATAATCATCACTAATTTTGCATCTTAACCACCAGTAGTCATTGCAAACTATTTTAGTTAATTTATAATACCATAACTTGTGAAATCATGATATTACCCTATGAGTTGCATTTTTACACTTTTAGTTGTGTTTTTTTAATGTGTGTATACCTGAGACTAATAAACCATCTTTCAAAGCTTCATTTGGGGTCATCTAGACTCCATTTTTAATGATTTTCTTAAAACCACATTTTTTTCATAAAATTTCATAATATGCTATTAGTTTACCTTAAAAATACATAAATATTTCACAAATATAAAAAACCCTCTAACATTTATAGGTCACATGTAGAAAAGTACAAAATTTGAACATGTTTAATTCTTTAACACTTAATTTTGGTGCCTAAAAGGAATAGTTAACTCTTGAAAATTTCATTTTAGTGCTTAAAAAGCAAACTAGGTGTTTATGTTAATCATTTTATGAAAGATTTATAAATGTAAAATTAAGCCAAGGGGCCAAAAAATTCATCAACACCTCATTTAGTGCATAAAATAAACAAACTTAGATTTCAAATTCTTAAAAGTGTTTGTTTTATACTTGTGTGTGTTTTCACAAATTAAGAATACATGTATACTCTCCCTCTATCCCCTTTAGGGAACTTGGGTGACCAAAAGTATTTCTTCCTTACATTTTGTGCCTTTTTCTAAGGCATGAAAATAATGTTGTCAATACTCTCCCCAAAACTTGTATGTTTTAAATGATATAAAAGTAACCTATAAAGTCTTTTCAGCTAGTTTTATTTCATTCAACTTGGATTGTGAAGGGGATTTCATAGCTTCTTCATGATTTCTTTAGGTAAGCTTTGACCTAGGGTTTCATCTCTTAGCATTATTTCAACCCCTTCTATGGTGGGGTATATAAATCAAGGCACATATAATATGATAGCTATGGGTTGAGTAGCTAACCTCCCCTTTCATAACATAAAACAAAGTCAAGTTTGGTTAACCAAGGGATTCCACTAAATAGTACATGAATTAAATCATTATGTAAAGTAATAGACCCTTACATAGTAAGTTAACCAGTATAAACCCAATTGATATGAGGTATATATAGTGTTAATCACACTTAGGAAAATTTAAAAGGGTCAAAAATTTAAGTTTTAGATCAATACCACTTGTCATGGATATATTTTTGATGCAGGGCAAGTAGCCTAAATGTCCATGTTACCGTAAAAACTCTTGGGATAAGGGGGTTTAAAAACCCTTTTAATTCATATGTTTTTATTTTGGATTAACACTTTAAATCCTCCCAAGAGCACGTATATAGATGAATTTTAGTAATACAAAGTAACCTTGTTAGTTTAGGGCTTAGGATGATTTAATTAGTTAAATTTCAAATTTTTCCTTTACTTGCTTGGTCTGTGAGTCTAAAACATTTGTTTGTTTATGTAACATTAAAATTATTTTTATGTCCACATCACTCCATATTTTTAGGAGGCATTATGTCATCCATTTGACACCTTACATTTTCCTTGAACTTTTTGTCAAAAACATTGTGTGTGTCACTTAATTGAAATGGGTAACATTACGCTACCCAAATCATTTCAAGTTTTGTGCCTTGGAGTATTAAAGCAAACCATTGATCATACCTTAAGAGAGTAATAATGTCATTATATTTCTCAAATAATTTCATAGACTTGTCTTGTGTCTAACTTTATAAGTTTACAACCAATCTGTGTGTTCCTTTTCGGCCTTTGTCTAGTGTCATTCTACCATTCACATTTATCTAACTTATTGATAAAAAATCCTAGTTTTCATAAGTTGAGTTTTTAATTAACGTTGAAAATTTTAAATCTAAACATTGATTGATTTCTATTTAGGCCTTATCTAATTTGGGCCTAGACATAGATATTTCTCTGTTGGGTTGCGTAACTTAGGTTAATTCAATACCCAATTCAAAAATAGTTAGTTTGTGCCTTTATTTGGGAGAAAATAGTCTATATCCAAGTGCCTTTTGTTTCATGCCTTATACCAATTTGGTCAAATTCATGTCTAAAGTTGATTGTCTAGTCTATGTTAATGTGTTTAAAATTTGTTAGATTAAATCACATGCCTTTGTTTGAGCCTATATTTTTATGCCAAATTTGGCCAAAAGACCTAAAACCCTTTACTTTTCCTAGATTAGACCTATTTGGAACACTTTGTCCTTAGAGTTTGTAATTTTGGTTTTAGTTCACCCATTTGACCTTTTTTTGTGATAAATTTAACATTAGACATTTGACATTAGTTTGCTTCATACCAAGTTTTAGCATAAACCCTTTTTGAGATATAGATCTATCCTTTGACCAAGTTAGATCGAGTTTGAATTTTTTATCTTTTTAGACATTTTTTTTAGAGTTTCTAGAACTCTAACCCCTTTTGTCATGAAACATTCACCATCAATTTGAACATGTCTCACTATACTCATAGTGGCATCATGTACAATGAAAGGTATAGTAATGTGGTTGCACAAGAGGAATTTATTCAAGACCCCTATGGAGATGATACCATTTGTGAGGTGGATCTTTATCCACCTTACAATACTTAATTGGGGGAACAAATCCAAGACCCTTTGCCCTATTATTTGGTCAATACACCTCCATAGTTGGAACAAGACAAAGATAAAATGGCACAATACCTAACTATCATAACTTTGGTTATAAAACAAGTCCAAAAACAACCATATTATGTTACATTTCCATCAACCTATGGTTCTTATTTGTTTGAACTCCACTTGATTGAAAAAAAAAAGATGAAGTTTTAATTAGTGCCATGAAAGTAAGGGCTAAGTTTCTAGCAAACTTTCCCCATGAAATTTTTCCAAGTTTAGTAAGAGTACTTTACAACATGCCTTATAATGAGAATATTGAACATGCTTCTTCTAGCAGTCCTCAAACTATAGTTTTGATTCCATATCAAGACCCTCTTATGCTTGTCACAGGAAAAAGCCTCATAGAGGACCATTTCATATATATGAAAACAACATACCATACCTATTTTAACTTAGCATATAGTTTCAATAGCATGACCATGTCAAATTCTCCTCTTATTAGGCTAACTCTTTCAATAGGAATCTTAATTGAATTGACAGGCCAAAAAAATTAGGGTATAGACCCATTCATGCAAAGAACTTTATTTGGATACATGTTTAATTCCCTAGTTATAAAAGAAGTTTATTCTAATTCTACACAAAATAATAAGCCAAACACAGTGGACAATATGCAAGTATCATCCAATCTAGACCAAAGTGGTGTAAATGCACAAATAACCAATCCACAAAAAGATATGCCTTTAGTTAACACCATGAGTGGTTTAAAAACACAAGGGGTAGGAACTTATACCTCTCAATTTAAAACAACTACCTCTAATCCTTAACTAGATACTTCTTCAATCACCCAACCTCAAGGATTAAGTAGTCAATCAATGACCAGTGTCATGCCTCAATAAAATATGACAAATATTAGTCCACAACAATAGGTTATGACTAATATTCCATAACCACAAAGATAATCCAACATACCCATGCAACTAAGATAAAAAATTCTTCCACCTCAACATGGGGCAACCAATTTTCCACCTCACCAGGTGGTGATGAACACACCTCTTCAATCACAAGCCAACATACCAATACAATCACAAATGATATATAATCAATAGTGTATTAGTATTGGTTAGTGAAAAATGTTGAACCTTCAACATGCAACTACTTCCCAACAAGGATTCACATAACTAAGAGGTTATAATGTTCCACAAGTATCAATTAGACAACAATTGCCTTTTATTCCTAACATTCCATAAACTCAATGATAGGGCCTTGGTTCACAAGTTCCCATTTATCATCAAGGTTTGACTAGTTAGTAACAAGTCCCTAATCAACCTCAATATGCATAGTATTTCACTCCTATCCATATCTTTCCATTTCAACCACAATTTCCCCAAAACCAAGCCCATCTACCAAATCATAACTAGAATATTGCACAATAATGCATGCACTTTCAACAATCACATACTAATTTATGCATGCATATTCATGGTAAATTCTTAAATCAATCTTTATTTTCACACCAAACCATGACTCCATTATACCTAGGTCAAAGTAATCCACTTTTGATCACCCAACCTCCATCTTAGACCAATGATCCCTCTAGTTTTCTAGCCTACAAACTACAACAAATGAAGGATGCAATTATCACCATCCAAGCTAGGAAATAAACAAAGAATTTTAAGTTAGATGATGTGTGTTCCTACCCTTTCAACATGGAATATTTTAAAATACCATTTCTTCTAGGGTATGAACCATAGAAATTTAATAAATACAAGGGGAAAGAACACCCCAAGGCCCACTTGATCAAATTATTTGTTTCTTCTCAATTGGTGGCCTACAATGACATATACCTCATGCTATTATTCCCAAAGAGTCTAACAAGACAAACCTTGGAATGGTTTCTAAAATTTCCCAAGAATTTAGTTTTTAATTATTATGATCTTTTAGAGAAGTTTGTGTAACACTTCTCCTATAGTCTTGATCATGATATTTCATTGGTAGATTTGACACAAGCCAAATATAAGGCTGGTAAAAGCTTTGCAAGTCATTTCCAATGATGGAGTGAACTTGCAAATAGATTCACCCATAGTTTACAAGACAAATAATTAGCCATTATGTTTACCAAGAATTTTCATAGCTAGGTATCTTACCATATAGAACTGCAATGTCTGTACATTTTTAAGGAAATCATTGACAAAGGTTTGTTGATCAAAAGACCTTATTAACATACGGATCATTAAACTTACCTCATCAAATTAGAACCAAAATATAAACCAAAGAATGACCAAAACTAAAACCAAGTCTAAGCATAAGCATCTCAACTAGCACAAGCCAATAATTATGAAAATTCCAAGCCTTTCAATCACAAAAATATTATTGTGATAAATGGAATATCCAAGTCATAACATTTCTAAATTGTGAAAACACCATCTAATCAGCCAACACTACATATTTAAACTACTCCTAACCAGCAACCTCTTCAGTAAATGTAGCAAGTCCATCAACCTAGACCAATATAAAAAATGTAGCAACCATTTCCTTTGTAAACCCCTCCTATAAGGAGAACTATGCTTGTTTGTTGTGTCTTTAGTGACTTTGGAGAACCCATAGATTCCTTGTTTCATAATATTTCCATTGCTAATATGATTGGCTAGCCTATTATGAAATACTATCTTGATGGAATTCTTTATCTAGATTGGTACTAACAAAATTAATTATATGAGTATCATCGAGTTAATGGCTATTAGTTGTATTATTGTATGTAAATTAAATATTTGATTGAGAATATGTTAGAAAATAGGGAGATAACATTCGATAATGGAGATTTCACATCCAATCAGAACCTAATAATTTATCAAAACCTCTTTTTAAAACATAAAAAATAATAAAACCAACAACTATGGCTAGTACAACAACAATAATAGTATCAACAACCAAGGCAGAACCAACAAAATTAGTAGTAACAAAACCAATGTTAGTTGAATGGATGAAACCATGGCTAGAATGATTCTAACAACAAATAAACCAACCATGCATTTGAAAATGACTTTAAAAAGGTTTTAGCCCATCTTATGGGACGTTAAATTTCCATAATTTCCATCAATCCAAGACCAAATACTAGTTAAACAAGAAAAATTCTATTTAATTCCAACCAACCAACTCATGTCAATATCTTTCCTTGACTTGGGATCACATATAGGCATCCCAGTAAATTGGGATTACTATTAAACCTCATACTGATAACTCATCATTAAATCGTGACTATGCACAAGTGTACTAGAAATTTAGACTTATTTTATTTGGCCCCCCACCACCATCATTTGTTAGCAACAATGGTCTTGTATCCAATCTTGATTGTGTAAACATAACTAAGTGGTTGAATATTACCATACTAGGCCCACATCAATCTACCACTTCACCCATGCAACCAACCATTCTAGCTAAGGATAAGCCATTTATCATTGTGTAAGAAAATACATTCAATATTATGGAAAAATTGTAGAAGATGCCTTCATAAATATCTATTTTCAATTTTTTTCATACATCCACCGTCTACAAGAATATCTTGATATAGTTCCTTAGCTAATCCCAAGTTCCTAATGACATATCTATAGAAAAAATCCAATCTTTGGTTATACATATAGCCCCATTCCAATAAATAACCTTTGACCAAAGTGATATGTCATCCCTTATCCCACTGCATAATAATCCATTATATATCAAGGTTATCATAACATGGCACAAAGTTAAGCATGTCCTAATAGAAAATGGATTAGGCCTAATTATCATGTATTTAAATATCATTAAGCTTCTTAGGTACACCATAATTTATCTCTAGATAGATAAAATCAAAATCAAGGCCTATGACAATGAAGAGTGTGAATCATAAGGTACCATCAGCTTACCAATTATCATTGGACCATTAACCCATGATATGTTATGATATGTGTTATGAATCAATTTGTTATATAATATGTTTTTAAGTAGACCTTAAATACAATAAATATGTGTAATCCCTTCAAAATTATACTAATATATCAAGTTATCCCATTTAGGTTTGGAGGTTACTATCCATGGAGATTTACATCCATACAAACATGTCAAGATTTTTTAGGTCGAGTACCAAAGTTATAACTACCATTTTGGTCTAAATTTGGTTCTTAAGAAAGACAAGGGAAAATAAATTCTTATTTATTCACTAGAGACCAATTTCATTGACCTATATAACCTTGATTCACTTTCCCATATGCCACCTCCTAAAATGTCTAATCATTATATTGTCTCGACTAATGGCCTAGGAGAATATTTGATCCATGATAGATTCCACATTGCTAAGATTCCATAGAACCCCAAGTCCTTTGTAAGATATAAATCCAAACCACCTTTCATAGAATGGAAAAGAAATGGAAAAGGTAAAATACATGATCTAGCACCTATGATTTTCATACTAGCCACTGGCCAAGAATAGGACCCACTTGCAGATGATGAATCTTGGTTGTATAATGATAACCTAGCTGACTATTATGTAAATGCCAAGTATCCCATTACAAATAAAATCATGGATAATTTTACCTCTAAAGGATGATGCCTTGGGATAAATCAATAGGGTCTATTTTAGCCAATTTCTACCACTCAATACAAAGGAACCTATGGTCATGGATTTAAACTACTTGGGGGTGACCCCATGTACTTATTCATGTTCCAATGCTAATGACTATTGATTATGATGCCAATAACAAAGTAGAGTCTGATCATATCCCTTTTAATTACCTATCCATTATCAATTTGTTTGATACCAATGCTATTTATACCCTTTAACTAGTTATTCATCATAATATACTTCCTTTATATTATCCTCAACTGATAGTCTAAGACAAACACGAATCAATAGTGCTAGTCAATGATTTTTAGAATGATGAGGCCTATTATGATTTTCTAGGCCTAAGGGATAATGTTTCATTAGGAGGCCATAAACAAGGGTTCTCAATCAAGTTGGATCTTGGATCCTATTTTGGAGAATGGGTGAACACCCTTAGCCATAAATAATTAAATAAAACATTGAGGTCCCAAAATGAAAACCTCTTTGAGGCACTTTTGACTAGGGAAATAATAAAGAGAAAGGCCAATCTAGTGGTGAAAACCTATTTTAGGTGCTATTATATGAGGGTGTTTAACCTTCCTCAAACATGGCTTAGAAGACCACCAACGATGAACTTACCTATAGATCCAAGTTTAATTTTTAAGAACAACAGGATTTTAATCGAATCATCCAAGAGTTTCCAATAGTGTTTGTCACATGTATATCTCTACCACTTGGAGATTTTGATTGCTCATGCCTTAAAAAAATTGAAGATCCATTCATAACAGAGGACTCTATCATTTTAAACTAGTTTAAATATTTACTAACCATTCTAGAAGATGGTTCAACTCTTCTTATGAAGGATACTACAGAAGTTAACATCAAAACTTTAGGTGACTCAAAATGGATAAAATTAGGCATATCCCTCACTGAAGAATAATATGAAGTCTTTATATCCATTCTAAGGGAATTTGTTGATATATTTGCCTTGGCCTACTCTGACATGATAGGTTTGGAGCCCACCTTAGTTGTACACCAATTTTTGGTACATCCTGATGCCAAACCTGTAAAACATAAATACATAAAATTCATCCTCACATTAATGTATTAGTGAAGAAAGAGTTGGAAAACCTATTAGAATTAGGGTGTATTTGATAAATTGATTAGTTAAAGTGGATATTAAACATTATTCTAGTCAGTAAGAAGCTAGAAGGAATCAAAATATGTACTGGTTTTAGAGACAAAAAAATCGTATCCAAAGGATGACTTTCCTCTACCAAACATTGACATGATAGTCAACACCATAGTGGGTTATGAAATTCTTTCACTGATGGATAGATTTTTAGGGTACACCCAGATCTAGATTGCACTAGAAGACCAACATAAAATATCATTCACCACACTATGGGGAACATTTTATTATCGAGTTATGTCATTTGGTCTCAAAAATATTGGGGCCACATACCAAAGAGCCAAGAACATCATATTTAATGATATGATGCATGGCATTATTGAAGACTATGTTGATGACATAGTAGGTAAATCAAAGACTGGGGCTGATCATCCAATAACACTATGATAGATATTTGAGATACTACTTGAATACAAGTTTAGGCTCAATCTTAAGAAGTGTGTTTTTGGGTTTACTTTATGAAAATTTCTTGGATTCATTGTCTCATTGAGGAATTGAATTCGATCCATCCAAAGTAAAAGCAATAACTCAAACACAATTATCAACCAATTTAAAGAAACTTCATATATTGTAGGGCAATATCTAGTCTATCATATGTTTCATATCATAGTTTGCCAATTAGTGACATCTTTTTACACATTTTTTAAAGAAGGGTGTTAAATTTCATTAGGATAACCACTGCTAGGTAGCTTTTCAATAGCTGAAGGACTATCTAGAAAATTCACCTATTTTATTGCCTCCTATGTTACGAAATTCATTCTTATGATATCTATCTACCATAGATAAAGCCCTGAGGGCACTTCTAGTTCAACATGATGATAATGGAAAGGAGCATGTTATATACTATTTGATTCATATACTAGTAGCATATAAGTACAATTATATGCCCATTGATAAAACTTGTTTATCTATGGTCTTTGTAAATCATAAAATGTGTCATTACATGCTAAACAATAAGACCATGGTCATTTACAACGTAGATCCACTCAAGTATCTAATATCTAAAATAGCTTTACAAGGCTGCATGGGCAAATGGATCATGCTCTTAAGTGAATTTGAGATAGAATATGTCAACCAAAAATCTATCAAGGGGAAAGTTTTTACATATCAGCTTGATAAAACACCCCTTATAGATATAGAGCCACTAACATTCCACTTCCCAAACAAACCCATTATTGCCATTATTGGCACACCTCTTGAGGAACAACACTAGAAGCTATATTTTTATGGGTCATTCATATCACATGGATTGGGGGTAGTCCTTTTGTTCATTACATCATAGGGGGGTCTAATATCTAAATCATTCTAAATAAATTTTCCTTGTACTAATAACATGGCCGAATATGAATCACTCATTATAATACTTTAATAGGTAGTATAATGGAACATACAACATATCAAGGTTTATGGTGATTCTTAGTTAATCATCAATTAGGTTATAGACCATTTTTAGACCAAAGATGATAAGTTGGTTCTATATAAGGCCATGGTTGACACTCAAATTATAGATTATCGATATACAATTCAAACATATACCAAAGTCTAGTAACATAAAAATAGATGTCATGGCCACCATTGGATCTTTGATTTGACATATGGATATGACAAAATAATATTAATTCCTTATTCAAAATATGCTAGCACCATCTCATGAGCCTTCAACCATACAATGATCTATGATATTGTTAGTCCTATCTCTATATGACATTTAGACCTTTACACCTATCTTCATGACCAAATACTAAACTAGACCTATCCCACAAATAATCTAAGGGATTTATCCACCATGCCACATGTTATATATTACTCAGATCAATCCTTTACCACCATAGTTTTGATGGAACTTTGATTCATTATTTAACTTGGCAGAATCTACACTAAAATTATCAAAAGTTCATGAAAGTGTATCTATATCCCACACAAGCAAGGTTATCATATCCAAAAATATCTTGCATATTGGATATTATTGGCTAATGATGGATGCAGATGAAACTACGCATGTGAAAAAGTGTGATAAATGCCAATAAGATGCCAATTTGATTCATGCCCTAGCTAAGACTTTGAAATCAATGCTTACACCATGTCCATTTTCTACATGGGGCCTTGATCTCATTGGGAAGATAAACCCCACCTCATTTGATGGAAACAAACATATACTTACTACCACCAAATATTTCATTAAGTGGATTGAAGCTATACACCTCACTTACATGACTAGAAAGAAAATTTAAAAATTCATATTCAACCATATCATTTGCCACTATGGTATCCCATTTGACATTATATCTGGTAATGGTGGATCATTTAAAATAAGGATGTTAAATCACTGTGTGTTGAGTACAAAATTACTCAACACTTTTCAACTGCATATTACCCTTAACATAATGGCCAAGCTAAAACATCTAATAAAACCATTGTCAATATCCTTAAAAATATTGTCAATGATGTTGGCCATGATTGGCACCTTCAAATATTTTTTGCCCTATGGATATATTGTACCAATAACCATACTCAAAAAGGATCCACTCCATATTCACTTATTTATGGTATTGAGGCCATTCTTACCATTGAGGTTGAGTTACCTTGTTTGCACATCTTTTTGAAGCATGTCCTAGACAATGAAGACTATCATGTAGCTTTATTGTAAGAGATGGAATTAATTGATGAGAAATTCATGGCCATAGTAAATAATCTTCAAGAATACTAGAAAAGACTATGTGGCCACTACAATTGGTATGTCAAACATAGAAAATTTGAGTTTAGTTATCTTATTATTAAAGAAAACTAATAGAATACCATGGCTAAGAAGAAGAAAAAAAGACAAGTTCAAACCCAAATGGATAGGTCATTTCATCATTATTGAAAACTATGGTGCTAGACCATACAATCTCACTACACCAAATAGGGATGAGCTTGATGAGATGATGAACATTATACACCTCAAGAGTTACATCACTTGAGGGACCTAGTTTATTATCTATGAGACCCATTTCTATTGTACCATAGTATCGACATTCTTCTTTGTACCATACAATTTGACCATACTTTATTTTTATATGCCTTTCATCCTGACCAATTTATTTTTTCCCTCTCTACCTAGCCTTTTGACTTTGGTTTTGTTCCATTAGTTCCATGGCTTCTTTTAGCATGAAGATTCAGATATAATCTTAGTAGTTGTTTTAGTATTTGAAAAAGAGGTTGTCTTTTGGAGTAGTATGATGTGTTTTGGTAGTTGCATCCATCATTTATTGTAATGTTCTATACCATGGGCCTGATTATAACCACCTTTGGGCACATTAGTGTCTCACCATCATACCACTAATTATAATTTCCTATGGTAAAATTACTATCATTGGCCTATGTCATTATTTACTAATTATAATCACCTATGTTAAAATTAGGGGAACCAATTATTTATCATGACTTGAAGTACCACCTTTCCATACCTATGTTGTATTGTGACATTTTCCAACTTTGCCTATTTTATTTGAAATTGGCTGCTAACTAGTCAGATTCCTCTGTTGTAAGGTGTAATTATAGTGACTTAAGATCTCATCCTCAGACTATGTAGGTAGTACTCAATTTACATTGAGGTCATCTCAATCACCATTTCTCATGATCTCACCATTTTTTGAGTAACCTAAGCCACACTCTTATTATTTTTTGAGCACTTTAAGTTTGAATGCTCTCACCATTTTGTGAGCAACCTAAGCCAAGATCTTACCATTTTATGAGTAATATTTAGTTCAAATGCTCTCACCATTTTCCAATCTTGGACCATTTAGTGTTTCATCATTATCTATAGAGTTGAGATACATAGTAAATTCCAAAAACATTTTCAAAATGATTTAGAAAATATTAAATATTAACCACTTATTTGCCTTAAGGATTTTAGTAACCTTAGTTATTTCACAAGAAACCACATGTCATTTGGTTTCCCTAGCCTTATTGGCCTAACATCTCACATTCTCACAATTTTGTGATCCCATTCCCATATTATTATATAACATCCATCATGTTTTTCTTCTCATCATTTTTCTTCTATCTCATATCCTAGGAGAACTACATTTGGCCTAAAGTTTTGGTTGGATATTACATCCATGTAGCTATGTAGATAGTGTCTACTTTCCTAGTGAATTTGGAGATAGGTCAACCACCCCATTAATATTCTTCTATCCCACAATATTATTTGTTTTTAAATTACCCATTATCATCTAGGGGCAAGGACCATCATCTTGTGCATGTTTTTATTTGTTCTCACATTGTAATTAACCATTTTTTGTGTTTTATGTTATTTTGGTTGTTTGTTGGTTATTTATTATTTATTATTTTTGTTTGTTTGTTTATTTTGTTTTTTTGTTGGTGTATTTGTTTTATTTCTTATTATGTCTTGATTTATTCTACGTACATTCATTGGGTGATTCCTTGTGCATTATTCTTGAATCCATCCATATTCATACATCGACATTGTCATCATAGTTTTTATCATTGGTGTATTATTTTCACATGATTATTGGATCACGTGTTAGTCCATATACATTATTTGGAAAAGTTATCATTGTTTTCTACCATGGTTCCTACCATCATGTGATACAAAAAAATAGATCTAGGAGTCTACACAATAATTCAATAATGACATATCTCCTTGGCACTAAAAATTTCATGATCTAATCCAAATCATATCCTACATAGATTAATTAAATAATGAAATAATTTCCCCTTTTCTAGTTCAAATGAGCATCTCCCTACTCGTAGGATGCATAAATTCATGTTTATCCTCTATCCCAATTTGCCATCATATTATATATCATTTTTGCTAGTATCAGGGTACAATGATTATAACTGCCTCTGGGCAAATCATTATATACTATCCCACTTGCATTACTAATGATTCTAATCACATTTGGGAAAATAATTATGTTTCCATCCATTTTAAGGTTGATGATTATAACCACCTTTGGGAAAATAATTCTCTTTCATTTGCCTAACTAGGGCACATTCTCATTGTCAGAATGTTTATAACCACCTTTGGGAAAACTATTATCTCCATCCACCTAACTGGGGAATATTTTTATCCTATAAATGATTATAAATACCTATGGGAAAATCATTATTTTCCCTTTAATGATTCTAATCTCCCTTGGGCAAATCATTCTCTTATTATCCTACACCTTTTAAAATTATTATAATCACCTTTGGGCAAATCATTACCTTTTTTATCCCACCTATGCCGATGATTATAACCACCTATGGAAAATCATCCTATTTGTCTACCCAATTGAGGCAACTTCATATGACACTAATTATAATTTCCTCTGGACAAATTAGTCTCTTCCACCTTATTTCATCTTTTTGGTCCAATTGTCTCCTCCTTTTGAGGGACCAATTGTTGATCCCTTTTCCAACTACTCCCTCATAGGGGCACCTATAGTTCATACATTTCCATTCAATTCATAAGCATACAAGATATTTTAATTCTTTGAGAAGATGTTATTATGATTATAGCTTGCAATGCCTTCCCAAATAGGGGAAAATTCTAGACACATAAAACTTACCATTAATGGCCTTTAATTGGAATTTTGATTGATTTCTACCAACCATTGCAAATTAAGTCTAGGAATCATTAAACATCCTAAATTTACTTATGCATCTTTCATCAAATTACAAAATATTGTTGAGGTATCCTTAATTGGGGTATCTTATCATACATAATCATAACCTCTCATAGATTCATCCCTAACCATCCTGTAACATCACAACATTAAATTTGGCCTATAAACCTATTAAGTGGGGCACATGAACTTAAATAAAATCTTGAAAGAGATAAATTCCTAATTAGAATTAATTAATAATCTAAACCAAATTAAAGGACTAGTTGAATTATCCATGTGTAATTAATGAATTACTAAAAAAATAAATTTAAAAATATAAAATATACTAGCCTTTCATCATGAAATTTGTGAGTTGTTAAGACTTTTGAAAATATTTCAAAACATCTCATTTTTGAGACCCATGCGTATTCATTACAAATCATGAGTAATTAATGCCTTTTAACTCTAATAGGGTTATATTTGACTTACCTAGGTTATGTTTGAACCCATTCCATGTTTTAACTACACTTTGACTCACCTTGGGTTGGGGTTAGTTCCTAAGCCTATAAATATAAGCCCTTGCCTATTGAATTCTAAGCTTGGAAATTGTAGATTTATAATGCAGGTTTTCTAGTATGATTAATGTCAATAATGTTATAATGTTAAAATATTGAGCCAGAAAAGAATAATCCACATCAAGCCAACATCAATCCTTAGTGCCAAGGAGTGAAGGAGATACAAAAACTTTGTTGTCAATGATTATTTGAGCACAAAATGATCAAGACACAAAATGAATCATTTGGAGCTTTCAAGAAATGTAAGAGATTGTTTGTCTTTTGAATTTTAGTTATGTTTTTATATTTGGTTTTGTTAATTAATCTCCCACTATGATTTAGGATAGAGATGTTATCATGTTAGTGTGTTTATTTAATTTTTTTATGGACTAACACAAGACTAACCTCCTATCTTTATCAAATTCCTTGATCACAATAATTTTTAAAGAGAATATTTACCATATCATCAAGAAATTATTCAAGATCACTTTCTTCTTGGCTACTTGGCATAGTGTCCTCTTGGTCATATTTAAGAGTGACATACTTATTATAGATTTCCATATCATCGATTTTAACTTCTTTTTTATGGCTGATCAGAGTTGTTGGCTTGATAAGAACATCAAACTCTTCATCAATAACTTATTCTTGGGTGCTATCTTACCAAGCTCCTAAAACTCATTGAACATGTGTCAGTATGATTTTTACATAATTTTAAGACCTCCTTGAATTTTCTAATGAGACTCAATAGGGTCATCAAACATGGTTTTTTTTCAAGATATTTATCATGCATCTTTTGATCATACTCCTTAGTCATGAAAACATCATTATCATTCTCCTTATGGGATATAGGTTTACCATATAGACTAGAGAAATTTTTTTATAATTCTTCCCAAAAGGAAACCTATTTTTTATTACTTGAAAGCATGCCAAGTTTAATAATAACCTTACTATTCTTTTAAGGGATAACATGTTGATCATATGTTTCACATGATTGAGTAGGTTCATGACAAGGCTACAAGCTTTCTTCTTCAATACTAGACTAATCTTCTTCCTCCTCCATGAATAATGGAAGTTCATCTCCCAACTTGAGATATAACACCTCATGATTTTCTTGTTATATAAATCCTAACTTGTCCTCTTCTTCATCAACCTCAAAACTATACCAACCAAGTTGATCCACTTGATCATTTGTGACATATAGAGAGTTGTCCAATTGTTGAACAAAAGGTAGAAACTTATTCTCATCCTTGAAATCTTATTTGTTTTCTTATCCACTAAGGGGAGTGTTAATGATGGCCTATTCAACATGATCCCTAGAATAAATCTATATAAAACCTTATTGAGATTCACCTAAAACTATAACATATAACCTCTCCAAGATAGCCATCTCATCCTTTTTTCTTGATAAGTTCTCATTCTCAATTGATTTTCCTTATTATTCCCTCAATTCATTTAATTATCCTTAATAAAATGAGAGAGTGGGAGGTAAAGAGACTTGATTAGTTTTATTAAAAACTTCTAGAGTGTCTTTCCACATTTATATCTTAGGAGAACTAGGTTGATTGGATGTTCCTTAAACAACTACAACATTAATAGTAGATGAAGTACTTGAAGGGATTGTAGGCTTTCTTGACTTGAAATCCATCACTATTCCTCCATATTGATCTTTAAATTTCATATGAAGAACATCCTTCCAACTTATAATACATTTTGGTGTGAATTTTACAACTTCTCTCTCTTGATTTTGGATGGGTATAGGAGAAGATTCATTCTATAGGATAGGAATGATAAAATTAGGATTCATGGTCCAAGAAGGCCTTCAAGGTGGAATAGTATTGGGCTCTTGAGGGAGGGTAGATTGGGTTGTAATAGACATAGGTTTCTATTGATGAATACAAGCCTTCTAATTTGGGATTTTAGATCTATTATATCTTATTTTGATCTTGTATTTCAGCTTAGAGGAGATTTGGAGAAAAGGAAGGTTGAATTGGGGTAGGAAGAGGTATATAGGGATGATTTAATTGGGATTTCACATGCTCCCATATAATGAGCCTATATTATACTAAGTGCATCATCTTCTTAACCTCTAATTTCTCATTGATTCGATAATCTTCATTCTCAACACCTACCTATACTTTCTAAAAACCTTGAAAGAGATATTTCACCTCTTGAATGGGCTAGATACGAAAATTTACACCATGATATACTTATTTATAAATCCTTATCATCCACTTCATAACATCTAGTAAAACGTGTTTAAAGGTGAATACGAGTGAAGGAGTAGCAGAGGTTAGAGAAGGTTAATTAGAGAGATATGTGGGTTATTTGTAAACTTGGTAAGCATCTATTTGAGGGATACTTGAAGAGAAACCAATAATAACATCAACTTGAAAATACTACTAGGAACGTATGAAAGAATAATTTTTATCATATGAGTGATGATTCATATAAATTTTATATTTTAAAGGCACTTAGACTACCTATACCAGTTTAGATTCATTTGGATCCATTATTAGTGCTTGATTTGTTACCTATAAAGGCCAATTTATTAAAGGATAACACCAAAGTTTCCTTAAATTGATGTCAATATTGTCCCACCCATAATGTTAGAACTTTTATGTCTCAAATTTTCACCCTTGATAGGGTGATTAAATCCCTCTAAACTTAAGCTATGCAATAGGATTGATCTTAGGTTATGGGTGGCCTTTAGATAAACCAAAACTATAGATCATAGGGTTAGTTTTTGTTGATGTATCAATTAGGATCTACTAATAACTTGATTGAAAATGAAAAGGGATAGAAAATACATGAAAGAAACCTATATAAGGAGGTGATACACTAAAATAACACCCTCCACTTGACTATCATGCACTTAAGAATAAACATTAAGCTTGAATCTAATTAAATTTCTCAAAACAAGGACTTTAAGAATGAATGTTTCAATACATAGGTCATAACTAATGAATTTAATGATAGGGTTGTTCAAGAAGACTAAGGCAGTACTGACTGAAAATACACTTTCAAACCATGCATAACTACATAAAAATCACCATGTGACCTAAAGAATATAGTCCATTTATAAATAGGTAGGAGAGGACAAATAAGAGATAATAAAATCATTACTACTAAAATTCATAAATAATCACATAATTATAGTAGTTTCAAGCTTATGAAGAGGTAAGAATCAACTTTGTTAATTATTAAAAGGCATAGTATAAGTTTTGATTAATTGACATACTCATCAAAAGGATCTACACAAAGCCAAACAAGGCTACATTTATAGAGAATGAGAGTAGAAGAGAGAGGGGGCGTAGAAGAGAATAATGACAAGTGTTAAGCAAGAGTTGAAAACATAAAAAAAGGTTGGAGAATAATTTCATAAGACCTTCAAGGACATTTTTTACTTCCTTGATGATGTCTCTTCTTCCATATGGAGTAGGAGCTTCTCTAATTGCTTGACCCCTTTCTCTTCTTCAAACTAGCCTTATCTTAGCTTGGAAGGTGACAAGTGTCACTCCTTAGTCATCAAGTAATGTTGAACTGATATTTGCCTTTATTTTTAATAACTTGCTTTAGTTCTATAATTTACTTATACTGACAGTGGAATGATGATCACACCTACTTAGGTGTCTTGAAACCTAATTGGTCTTATTATGCCTCTCTTTACTTAAAAGCCTCAAATATTGATTTTAGCTACATGAATGCACTTACTCTCTATGAAAGACCTCTTAATATCTTTAAAATTCTAAATTATCTCCCTTGGATGCATCAATCAATCTCTAACACTTCATTTTACACCCAAAGCTTACACTTGTCTTTAATTCCTTATAACCCTCAAAACATACAAAGCTCCTTATGTAGAAGAATCTATAAATGATCATAGAAAACTAAGAATTATTTTGAGTACCCAATATGCCATTATATATTTGTGCTAAATTTTATGACCATCCATCAAGTGAAAGTACACTTATTCACCTTTCTCTCTCTCCAATTAGGCCTCTAGGCCTAAAAATTTAGTTTTGGCTCTAATCAATACCCACATGTGTAAAATTCCAAATAAGTATCTAATTCACTTTACATACCCCCTGACCATCATTAGGGGAAATTTAGATGTAAAATTGGAATTGTAAGAAATCCTAAAAAAATTAATTTATTTTACAAATTATTTAAATAAAAAAATAAAAAAATCACTTAACTACATGGGTTAAGTGGTACCACATGTTTATATGATGACCCATAAAAATATTTCTTAACTATACTTTCTATATTTCTTAGATAGTCCTTGAGATTTTTTATCTCTCAAAAGTCAAACTCAATCTTAAGTTTCTAAAAATTACACATTTTACTTTTTTATGTGATAAAATGATTATATATTTCCAACTCACATTTTATTATTATAATTTGTGTTTCTAAAAAAATTAACATTCAAGAGTTTCCTTGTAAATAATATTTATTAAAATTGTCTTTGGAAATAATATTTATATTTGATATCCACATGATAATATTTTATATATGTAATCCAAATAATAATATTTATTGTCCTAATAAATAATATTTATATCCATTATCTATATAAATAATAGTATTTATTGATATGTCAATACAACCTAAATGATATATGTTCATTGATAGAAACATAGATAAACCAAGGAAAAATTATAAAAATAAATAACTAAGATAAATACACCCATGAGCATATTCAACATAAAAATTGAAAAAGAAAATCACCATTATAATGTTAATAATTATCACCATTAAATATGAGTGGATATCTCAAATAAGTTAGTCAAACC
This sequence comes from Torreya grandis, assembly GCA_037957365.1. Taxonomy (NCBI): domain Eukaryota; kingdom Viridiplantae; phylum Streptophyta; class Pinopsida; order Cupressales; family Taxaceae; genus Torreya; species Torreya grandis. The sequence continues at coordinate 860,628 of JARHVA010001282.1, read as the reverse complement.
AATGACTAATCAAGTCAAATAAATCAGTAGATAATTATGGGTGATTTAATCATTAATGATTCAATAATTAATCATTAAATATGGGTCAATGTATAACTAACCCATGAGCTATATTCATTGATACATTATACATGAATAGTTAATAATATTTATATCATATACCCATGAGCATAAATAAATAATATGCATATGAGACATTATAGTGGAAATGATTCACATGGATAAAAGTCAATTTGTGAAAAGGTAAAAAGGAATATAAACTATAGTGGAAATATTTTATATCGATAAAAGTTTAAAAATATTTAAACTAGGATTTTCATTATAATATTTTTAAAATTAAATAAGTAAACTTTTTAAATTAAAACTATTTTATATAGTTTATAATAGTTTTTTTTTTAAATTTTAAGGTAATTTGTAAAGGAAGATCATCTCTAAATCATATAGATTCTTGGATATTTTTACTAAATGTAAAAATAAAATATATATTTAATGTCCAAATACTTTTTCTATAAAAAATAAAAATTATTTACACTTTCTGAAAAAAGAAGAGATGGAATCAAATAAATAGGGTCAATATTAACCAAAGTGGGTTAATTTATATAATTTAGTATGTTTTATATAATAAAAAAAATTATTTTTATTTTAGATGAGATCACCCCAAGGGATGATGTCATCTTTTAAACAATTTAGATTTTTTTCATAGGTAATTATTCATATTTAGGGTATTTTCTTAGGAGGACAAATTTACATTTAAATTTCACCTAATGGCTCCATGCCAAATTTGGGATACTGAGACATTGTATGGATGGGTGAATGAAGAAATGGTCAAAACCCTAGTTTAGGTGCTTGTTCATGCTTAAGGGGAAAATTTAGTGATTTTCCAAGGAATGAAAAATTTCAAATATTTAAAAGGTTATTTTAATTACTAAAACATCATGAGAAAACTCAATATTTTGGAAGAGATCTCTCCTTTTATACTCCATAGGCTTGTGGCCTTGATTCTTGGCTAGTAGAATGGTATATTCACACTTCAAGACTCAAATTGGTGACTTGAATGGATTAATTAATCACATTAAGAGACATGTGGGGCTATATAGATCATCATATAACCTTTTCCATATCCTTTTAAGCCTCTATAATTTATTTTTAAGTTTGTTACAACCCTGCACACTCACCATTAGGCCTAAAACCAAGTAATTTAGGCTAATTTCATATAGTGTTGTCATCACACATGCAAAAAGTATGTGTATTTATGTGTTCATGAGGCCTATAAAATTCACTAAATTTATTTCAATACTATAAATTCCCATTATAAGGCACTTAAATGTCCATTTCTCCCATTAGGTTTTTGTAAGGATTCTTGGCAACTTATGAGCACCTTAGATCCTTAAGTATTATTCATAGAGATCAAGACCTATAAAAATTCCATGTATAATTAGTGAATAATGGTTTCATATTATTCCTAATATATCATGTCATTATTTATCTCTTCATGTAAGATGTGAGAAAATTTTAAGAGTCTCTCAAGCTTACTCAAACAATCTATAACTACCCTGCACTCTTAACATTTGTTTATAGCCTATAAGTGTTCATATCAATAAATAATAAAAAAACAAGGGATTAAAATTATATTAAAAACATCCATAAATTATAACTAGTCACATATACTTTCTCAAGAGAGATCACACATGGAGAAGAGAGCCTTCTTGGGAAACATAGGTCTGTCAATGAACTCAATATAGGCTTATGTAGAAAAATAGGCCATAAGACTTTGATATTAGTTTTAAATTCCTATTTTATATATTTATGTCCATATTATATGTTTTTAAATACCTTGAATTTTTATTATCCCTTTATAATCCCTATAACCTATTACTTTATGTATTGAGGGCTTATAAGCCAATCAGTGAATCTGACCCTAGAAGTTTGTTTTAGCCATTTTCTCTCAATTTTCTAAGTTTAGGACTGTTTGGGCCCCTATCCAAGATATATAAACCTTACTATAGATATTTATACTCTAAAATCCTTATCTCCATCTCAATGCATCCATAAATCATCTAATTTTCATGAGCAGGCTTGAATAATCTCTATGAGGCCTGTAGGCCTTTATGGGCCAAAATATTCTTTCATATCACTATTAAAAGATAATAAAACCTCATGAAGAGTCATATTTAATCAATAATAACCTTTTATAAACTTTATGTATCACTCACCCTCAACCAACCAACCTTCTTCATAATTTTACACATAGGCCTGTTTGTGTCTCTTTGATTGTTAAACATTGGAATTTGAGATTTTATTATTGGATTTGAACTTTTAAAACCTAAAATAAGGATATAAACCTTATATTTTCTCTCCATAAACTCTTCCAATATCTTTTCCCTCTTTCCCTCAATCACAAGTAAGCATTTCTTACATTTTGACTTAGTAGGCCTATGGATACTTTTTTTAGGTCTGTCTGGGCTTATTAGTTGTTAGGGATCAGAATAGGTCCTAAATGATATATTTTATCCTAAAATATGACCTAAAAACATATTAAAAGTGTCTACACATATTTTACACATCTATCTTATCCCTTAAACCTTATGTTTCAAGCAAGAGTTATTGCATTTTATGTAAAAAGGATACCTACATGTCTATAAACATGTAGGTCTACCTTTTATCATTTTATGCTCCTTTAGACATGAATTTTAGACCATTTTGGTATTTATAACAACTTCCATTATATCACAATTTTATAACCTTAATTACTACACTAGCAATACAACATTTTTTACTCTTTTGATTGACTTTTGTGTAGGTTAGTTTATACATAATCTCAAACCTAGAATAATAGTAAGCCTGCCTGAATGAATTGATGGTGAGATGGAAAAAAACTATTTGAGTTATTGTTTTTCATATTTATTCCATGTCTTTAATGAATCAACATACCTTGAATTTCCACCTCCACTCCCATAATTTTAATACACTTTGAATTTTCATTTGTACATTTCATAGTACTCTTCCATGTTCCCACATTCCATTCGCCAAGAGACAATTTAAGAATAATTTTATAAAATAACTTGAACAACTAAATTTATTTTTTATTTTATTTAATTTATAACAACACACATTAATTAATTCAAACCATGTTTTTCAAAGAAAACATTGATAGACCCCAAAATGTTTCTTGCAACTTGATTGAAGCCTAATTTTAGAAGAAAAGGAGGTTTTTATCACTTTCCACTACCACACATGCCAAAACAAAGGTGGAATATGATGTGATGGGATTGGATTATTATTATAAAATCTTATTTTATTACCAATGACTTCATATTTTCACTAAAAGTGACCAAAATTGAGCCTATAAGGTTTAGATAGGGGTTAAGACCACCATATCTATCTATCTATCTATCCATATATCTATATATCTATTTATATATCTAACTCTATATAACCAAAAAAATTATATATAGTCGAGTTATCTATAAGGCACTTAATCAATAGATTAAGGGAGACTACCAAACACTTCGTTGATGGGCCCAAAGACTATCTATATGTCTAAAGGATGATGACCTTTATGTACTCATCTGACCCCCCCCACAAACTATTGGGATAGGGGATGGGGAGGATGAGGGCATAGATATATTAATTATTAATTAGATATTCCGTATATAGGCTACAATCCCTATATATATCCATGATATAGAGTTTAGTTTTGATATTATTCACTATGCTTACCCAAATCTATTTCACTATGCTCTACTAGATATAGATTATTATATAGGGGCCCTCAAGCCATATATATCTCATATATATAGTGGGGGTCCTATATAATATATATATGGTAGATCTATATAGGGCCAAAGAAACTCTATCTTGGGGGGGCTCTCTATATATAGAGTCTAGGATAGATATATAGGGTGCCCCCTTATCTATACTGTATAGATTAGAGACCCTCCCCTCCCATCCCCTCCCATTTATATCTAAAATCTAAAATTTAAACTAAATCAATCCCCATATATATTTAAGTTTAGTTTATAAGATGAATCTCATATAAACCAAACCAAACTAGACTAGAACAAACCAATTGTATTAATTAGATAATATAAGTGCCAATCTATCTATCACTATGAGATGGGATAGTCAACCATGATCTAACAAATTATAATCTAAATATATAGATAGAAGCCCTATCTCTCTATCTCAATGAGTATCTAAGAACCCTAACTAGATAGACAAGTTGGTGGAAGGCCACTGTATATAGTTTTTTGGCAACACTATAAAGTTGAATTAGTTTAAATATAGAGGGGATCTATCTGTTGGGGGGTCACCCTCTCTATGGGTTGACCCTTCCCATTCTAGATAGATATACATATGTATATATAGATAAATATATAGTCAACCTAGAATATAAAGATAGTCAACTATTCTATTCTATTATTAGATTCTATTATATAAGAAGTATAACTTGAATCACTATCTAATCTAAAGATCAAAGCTTAAGAGTCAACATAAATATGGAACTGATCTCATGTATTGATTATATAATATAATAGATATAATTCCAAACTAAATTGTTAACTATAGTGAGTTAGTTTTAAATATCCCCACACCATTTATCTTATATGATTTCATCGGTGAAACTAATGATTCTTTCTACTCCTATCAAATTGAGAACTCATGAGAGTACCCCTATATATCAATCTATAGGCACCTTGATCTAATCTCTATAGATGGGGATAGGGTGTTATAGATTATATGGGGCTAAAGACAATATATTATTTCTTTTTTTTGCCTCTAAATATATGTACCCAGATCACTTAGTATAGTCCCAAATAGATATATAAGGTGAGAGAGCCAATATTCACTAGATCATATATAAGGGCATCTAGAATCTCTAATTAGGCCCCCCTCTCCTCTCTCTCTATATCTCTTATATTATATATCTCGTTATAGATATAGATAGATATAGGGCTCACCTGCTTAGTTCTTCTTTACTTGCAAGCATACCTATCTAGATATGGGATATGAAACCTACTTAGTATACTATATTCATCTAAGAAAACAAACATCAAATCATGTGTATGATCTATAGATACATAACTAGAGTATAGACAGATCGCTAGAGAACCCACCTGCCCCATATATAGATTAGATAAAATCTTGGTGGTGAAGATTTGTTAGTCATTAAAGTGGGTGGGGAATGGATAGATATATAGGCTGATAAATATTTATCAATAATTAAAGTGGGTGGGGATTGGATAGATATATAGGCTAATAAATATTTACCATTAATTGAAGTTGGTGGGGATTAGATAGATATATAAGTGGTAAGTATTTATTTATCTCAGGGATAGGTAGAGGTTGATCGATAGATATACACCATACCATATTGATCCCACCAACATATAGGCTAATTAGCAGATCTCATCTCATCACCAAACATCCATCACAACCATCTCCCCCCCATAAATGAGGGCAAATCCTCCCCCATCCATAAGATAATCCCCCTTGAATAAATGGCTCTATATTGTGAGTTCACTATGTTCACCCCATATATAACCATATAGAGTTGAGTTTAATGGTCCCCCTAAGCCCCCACTTTGAGCCATCAATCATATCACATATAAAATAGAATGGACCTATGTATCCCTATCTAAATAGAGGGGGTCACTTATATATCTATCCAATCCCCACCCATGTTAATGTCTAACTATATTATTCTATATTTTATAGTGAGATAGACTAATCATATATATAAAGGGGAAGTTGACTATCCCATAGTGATATATAGGTGACCCCCACTCACTCTCTATCTATCTGGTATCTGGTATTTTCTATGATCACCCACTTGATTGAATATATATATATATATATATATATATATATATATATATATATATATATATATATATATATATATATATATATATATATATATGGATCCTTTTTGTATTTAATGTATAGGGAGCCCTTCTCTATTTAATGAAGAGACATATCTAATCTATCTATCTATATATAGGGTAGGGGAGGCCCCCTTGCCCCCCCTAGAAACTATCTAGGACATATAATATATATCTATAAGAAAACCAAACCCATTCATCAAGCCCTTTGGAAGGGGTTACATAGACTGAGATCTATTTGTGATCTTCCCCAAGATCATTTTGGGTTACAATATTTCCATATCTCAATCTATAGTTTATTATAGAATGAGTGGGGATCTATCTCCCAATCAAGGTTCTCTTGTTCTCATTGTATTAAAGCATGAACCATGTGTTCCCCCTCCCTTCTCCTATAGATTATATATTTAGGTTAGTCACTAGTGGTATTAGGGTCGATAAGATGATTGGGGACTGACTCAATGATGTTACCACTCATATGGGGATAATATCAACTAAATTCAATAAAGGGGTTAGGTATTGTACCCCAAGATTTAAAAACAAACATGAATAAAAGTAGGGATAGGGATTGTATTAGGAGGATAAAGAGGAAGAGCATGGTTTACTAGTTTTTTTAGTACTCATCATCTCCACACCCACTTAATCATGATCTAAAGAGGGTCCCAAGAATCCATTTGAACCCTCTAAGGTTGATGATGAGTATTATTCCTCTATTGTCCCTTTCACCTCATATAAACCTATTATTTCTAAAATTGTTTCCAACACCCATGGCTCTTCCAAGAATTTGAGTGGGGTCTTTATATCATACACTAACCCTCTCATTCGAAGGGGCATGACCCTTTTATTATCTCCAAACAATATCTTTAGAATATTCCTTCTTATATCATTGCTAGTCTCCACATGCAAAGAATTACCCTGTAGTAGTTAAAACAACCTTTTCAGTGTGTATGGAAATTCAAAATCACCTGAACATAAATCAATCAGCTAAAGGTCCACATTCATAATTATGACCCATAATATATAGGATGCTCTTATCTTCGTATATATTCTTAAAAAATTCCCCAACATCAATATCAATTTCACTATTACATTCTCACCATCATAGTCTTTTGGGCATAGGAATAAATGTTTGCTTCCTATTGGTTTTATTGAACCACACAACTCCCTCATGATCCAATCCAACACAGGATAAATAGGGTTTGACTTATCATAGGGAACGTCTTCACGAGATTTTTCTTCCAGAGAAGCCTTTTTTATATTCCTATCAATAATAGGAGAATTACTCATTTGAAGGTCATAATAAATTTTCTTCATGATCTTATATTGAGAGAAGAGGGATTTTTAAAACCATGGTTGTAAACTACATCCTCCCAGCTTTCCTTCTTTGATAGTATCTCATATAATTCTTTTTTCTTTGATATCCTCTCATACTTTAGGGCTACTTATATTTCAATCAACCCTTGAAGATAATGCTAGCTCAAACTAATCTGAGCCCCTTCCTTGTTGACATATCACAACATTGTACTCCATGATTTATGAAAGATAACTTTTAACAAGATCACTTTGAATTCAAGAAATGTCTTGCATAAAATTATAGTCACTAAGTATCTCAATGCATTTGTATTAAAGATACCTATATGGTAATGGGTTCCCTCATCAACATGCTTCTCTCCAAATCACTACCTCTTGACACTCAAAGCATTCCACTATCCTTCTCAACATCTCTTTGGGGATGACCATAGCCCTTTCCACTCTCTCTACATGACACAACATTAACAAAATATATTTATAGAGATTATTGTCCCTTTTATACCTAGTTGGGCCACTCTCTCTGTGGTATGATTGAACTCAAAAACCACTAAAACTCAATCCATTCTTTTTTGGAGAGTAAATACCCTATACCACATTTTGATCACGTGGTATGATCACACATGAAACCAAACAACACTATCTACAAGATTCATCCTCCCTCATGTCTCATATGTCCAAAATACTATCAGTCATTCATTGATCTAAAAAGACTATCAGTAATACTTTAATCCTAAAGAATATTGGTAATTATTTATCCAAAATACTTTTGGCTTTAAAATAAGGAAGTCAAGGAAATCAAATTTAAGGGGGATATTAGGGAAATCAAAAAAGGAGAAGGATTGGAAATGAGATAGAGAAAATGACACATAGATATGGACACTGATTTACCCTCTTGCAATCTGAGTAAAAATATGGTCATTTTTAAATTGATGATTTTTGAAAAACATTAGGTTATTGCACCTTGGATTGGATCACTCAGTTCAAGTAAGGTATCCTCCCACTCTTCCCTCTCTCAACTCTTTAATAGATAATTTTTATTCAATAAAAAATCTCTATTTTAAGCCATAAACCTTAGCCTCTAAATCAAAATTTTAGAGAGTCACTCATCATAGAAGTCTATAGAATCATACATGGATTTGGTTAGTTATCTTTTCCCCTTGATCCTGATCTTAATTTTTATCCCATTAACTCTTTCCCTCAAAATAAGATCTACCCTCAGGGGCCAAGGGATCGATCATGATTGGAGAGGATGAGAAGATGAAGATGAGTCTCTATCCTTAGCCTATCATCTCTCACTAAGTTAGAGGGGAGGGCTCTCTCCTTTTATCACCTATCTCCCCCTCTAGTTGGAGGTTAAGCCACACATCATTCTTCATATCCATATTAATATATAAGGGCAAGCCAAATTATATAATCTAGAGTAAAGGATTTATATTCTATTATATAAGTAATATGAATGACTTGACTCAACTAGAGTGGGAGTCGGTAGAGAGTGAGTCAATTCATATAGAGTAGGAGTTGAGTCACCATGGTATGGGGTTCATCTAAGATAGATAGTGATAGGTAACCCCCCCCATCCAATCTAATAGAGAGGGTTGGCCTTACCCTAACTTGAATCTAATCTTATGGGAATGAGAATATATAATATATATGGTTTGATTACAATTTTATTATCTAAGTAATATAAAATCCTAATCATATAGATTAGATAATCTAGGTTTCAAGTTTGTAGAGTGTGAGTTAAGTAGATAGATTGGATTGAGTTTAGATAGTGTGGGGAGGGGGTCTTTATTATCTATGGGGTAATTCATACAAACAACTTTACTTGACTAGAGTTAGAATCAATAGAGTAGAGTTGGATTCAACTTGATAGAGAGTGAGTTGAGTCAATTTTTATTACTTATATAATAGTTATAGGTGACCCCCTAACTCCCTTCCCCTAAATTGATATTAGCATAGGGTAGATATATTTAAACTAACTCAAATTTATAAGTTTAGTTTGGAGATGGCCTTCCCCCAACTTGAGATGAGATTAGAATGGGGTAAATCATGGTTGACTGCCCCATCTCATCCCATAGTGATAGATAAATAGATCGACACTTATATTATATAAGTCATATGATTTGACTTGACTAGAGTGGGATTCGAGTCTATAAGGAGTGATTCAAGTTGATAGAGTGTGAGTCAAGTCAATTAACATTACTTAGATAACAATGATAGGTAACCCCCCAATCCAATAGATAGAGCCCCAATATATAGAGTATATCTATATAAGGGGCCGTCTCTATAATATGAAACTAGCTTAACTCCCATCCCCATATATATAGATAGGGTTTAGACACCCCAAACTATATATAGTTAATCAATCTATATAGAGGGGGGGCAAAAAAACTCTATCTTGGGGGGTAACTATCTATCATTTTTTTGGCAACCATATAAAGTGAATTGAATTAGTTTCCTATTATTATATATAGAAAAGGCCCCCTATATAGATCTAATTTATTTATTGGGGCTCTAACATATGTAGAGAGGGGTACCACCCATAATACATAGATCTCATTAAACTCAACTCAACTCTATATGTCTTGGGCCCCCCAATAAACTCAACTCTATGTGTATATCTATGCGATGTGCCAAAAAACTCTATAACATGCTAATGAAACTATATATTGTGCCAAAACAATATAAGAATCTGACCCCTTTGGAAATAAATATTTATAGATGTGGGGAAGGGGGATATATATCTATCCATGGGCCCCTCTATCTATATGGGGTTTCATTTAGATATATAGGGGCACCCCCCATCTATATTATACTCATAGCCTAAGTGCCTATATATCTATCTAGGCCCTATATATCTATCTATCTGGTGAAGGTCAAAAAATATGGGTTATGTATATCCACTTTTCAGTCATGTAGAGATTAATATATAGATATATGGGTTATTAAAAACTAAGTTAGGCCCCTATCTATCTATATGGGAGAAGATAATAGAATAGAGTGGGTTCCCTATCTATCTATATGGCTCATCAACCTCTATCTAGATATATAGAACTAACCTCCATCTAGATATATAGAACTAACCTATCTAAAGCCAACTAACCTATCCTAGATTGCCAACTTATCTTCTATATAACCAACCTATCTATATATAGAGTAGGTCGAGTGTCATGTTAGATATAGATATAAGGAGTGTCATACTTTATCTATATCTAGCAATGTGTATATATATATATATATATTGCTAGATATAGATAAAGTATGTCACTCCCTATATCTATATCTATATATATTATGACACTCGACTATATATATAATTAATAATTTACCTAGTAATATATATCTAGTAATATATATATATATATATATTACTAGATATATATTACTAGGTAAATTATTAATTATATATATAGTCGAGTGTCATAATATATCTATATCTAGATAGAGGGAGTACCCTATCTAGTTATAGATATAGGGAGTGCTAGATATAACTCAACCAACTAATCTTATCCAATATAGATATATATGGGACCAACATTTATGGGATATGGATATTCTATATGTAAGTTCCTATCTAGATATAGATATATATTTAACTCAACTAATATTATCCCATATAGATAGATAGGGGACCAACTAATTTGTATGTTATGTAAGTTCTAATCTATATATAGATAGAGCAGATTGCACTATCTAGATCTATAAAGAGGGGAGTTCCCTATATATATATATATATATATATATATATATAGTGGAGTGCCCTATCTATCTATATCTATCTATCACTAGGTCTATGGGTATGCCGAGAGAGGGGAGGGTCAAGATGCCCTATTTATCTAGATGGGGCCTATATCATCTATCAAGGAACTATCTATCTAGATGGATTAGCACCCCAGTTACTAATCTAGATGGAGGATAAAATAGCCAATATTTAGATATATGCCCCATCTATCTATCCCATATAGATAGATAGGGGAAATATAGAAATTTTTTGGGCACCCCCTATATATATTATCCATCTAGATATCCAATCCCCATCTAGAGAATATTTTTAGCTCAAACATAGATTAGTAGCCATAGTGGAGCATCTAGGGAGTTGACCAATTTAGTTTTTAATGCCCTATCTATGCATAGGCATAAACTAATAGATAGTATATAGAATAGAGTGGGGGGATATACATTGAGAGGGACCTCCCACCCTAATTTCTAGATTGAGAATAGTTTCATTAGAATTGTCACCCTGGTTATGAAGATATAGAGATGCACCATCCCACCCAACTCTATATATCTATCCATATAGATCTAGATATATATCTATAATTATATAAAATAATAACCCCATATCTACACTCTCTATCCCCACCTCCACTCTCTCTATCTAGAGTTTAGACTCTATATAGTTTATCCCTACCCTATCTATCTATCCAATCCTAGTTTCTAGTTGCTAAGATGTCATAGCCACATATATATATATATATATGAATTTAATAATCGTTACAATATATCTATATCTAAACTCATAGTATATAGTTTAATTGGAAAAATTTATATGGTGATTGGATATATATATATATAGGGCTACTCCATATAGATATGGGGGTACCCTCATCTATCTATCTTGATTATCTAGATGATTATCTATCTCTATCTAGATGGGATTAGTGCCTTCCAGTTGGTCTAAAGATTAAATCTCATAAGATAGATATATAGATAGGGGATGGGGTGCCCTATCTATATATCTATTTGGGGACTATATATTGGTTCATATCAGTAACCCATATATATAGATAGACCAACCCACATACCCCATCTATATAGATAGCCTAACACCCTTCTAGTTACATAGGCCCCAGAGTGGAGCAACTGGGATCTGATAGATCCCTCACCCTAGTGGGTATAGAGAGTCATATCTCCCTATCTAATCTATATATAAGGAGGGTATATATATCTCCACCCTAAAGGAGAGTTTACCCTCTAGATAGGTAGGCCCATACTAGTTACTAATAGAGTATCTCTCTCTTTGGCCCCATATCTCTCTAAACTCTTCTTGTGGATAGCTAGAGTGAAACAACCAAGTGAGATAGATATATAGGCATATGGGGTAGCATATAAAGATATATGAGACCTTATCCTCCCCTCTCTAATATATTTTAGATAGGTTAAGTAAGCATCCATTCTAAGATCACCCAGAGTGGAGCAACTAGGCCATATAGATATATAGGTATGGGATGGCCATGTCTATTCTATGGGTAACTTGAGCCCCATGGAATCTATAGGCTAGGGAGGTATCCATTAAATGGATAACTAGATAGATATATAGACCCATAGAGATATATATGCATGATGTGGCCATATATATTCTATGGGTGAGATTCCCCCCCTCTCTATTCTATTTTAGATAGGCTAGGTAAGCTAGGATTCAATTGATAACCATAGATATATAGGGCTAACCACGGGATGGCCATATCTATTCTATGGGTGACCTTAGACCCATGGAATCTATAGGTTAGGTAAGCATCCATTCAATATTATACCATATCTATAGATATTATTACTCATATGGGGTAGCCTATAGAGAGATATGGGACTCGAACCCCCCTCTAATCTATTCTAGATAGGGTCAAGGGAAGCCTCTATTCAATCTAAAACCATATCTCTCTATAGGATTACTCCTATGGGGCCATATATATTCTATGGGTGAGCTTCAAACCAATGGAATATATAGGAGTTAAGCTAATATCCAATGTTCATGGGGTGTGGGATATGGCTTACACTGTATCTATATATATGGGGTAATATCTATTCTCTAAGTGACAACCTATTTATATATGGGAGTTTTATGGGTAGGATGATCAATGAATTGATAACCTGGTCACCACTATGGCTTTATATAGGATGGCCATATCTATTATATGGGTGAACTTTGAGGCCTATACCTATAAACCTATGGAATCTTAGATTCAAATTTCACCTAGAGTGCAGCAACTAGACCAAATAGATATATAGGCACAGGATGGCCCATATAGATATCTGGGTGACCTTAGTTACTACTAAACTCTATTTATCCATCTCATCAATGACCAATCCCCCTACATATAGGTTTTTAAGATATATATATATATATATATATATATATATATATATATATATATATATATATATATATATTAGTGGGCCTATCTTTGTTGGTTGGATCACTATTTGGGTTACCATATATATGGCAGTTGATAGAGATATAGATAGAGAATATAGTGAATATATAGATCAATGAGTGGAGTGAAGCTATATAGATTTGAGTTTGACCTATCTATCTATCCATTCTAGTTTATAATTTGTAATGACTTGATCCCCTCACCTATTGAGTATAACATCTATATAATGTATAGCAATAACTAAGGCATCCCCATATAGATTATACTTGTAGTGAAGACTTGATCAGATCCCCTATCTATCTATATCTATATGGGACTTGACTATTATATTATATATGTGATATGATGATAAACTAGTTGACTACCCTATATCTATATAGATCACTCCCTAGATATAGATATAGGGAGTGCCAGACTGTATCTATATATAGATATAAGGAGTACCTTATCTATATTTAACAATCTATATCTATATCTATCTATATCTAGATAGAGGGAGTGCCCTATCTAGATATAGTCATAAGATTAGGCATGGAGTGTTATATATATGGAGTGCCCTATCTATATCTAGATATTATAAATATATATATGTATATATTCCCTATTCCAATTTAGAATCTATATCTATTAACTACTCCATGTATAGATTTTGGGAGTACCCTATCTAAATATAGATATATGTAGATAGATTGGAGTGCCCTATCCATATCTAGATATAAATAGAGTGGATTTCCCTATATATATATATATATATATATATATAGGGTAGGAAGGGAATATATATAGATAGGGTCGAGCTGAGCATAACTATAAATTAGATCCCCCTATATAGGCCTTCAATCTATAAGTCCCCCTTCAATATATGTATTGAATAGATGGGGATGGGGAGACTAAGGCCCTATCCCTAGATAATGGTGGTGATAGGGTAGCCCCCTCCCTATACCTTATGTATATTAGAGTTTAAATCTAGTCTAGTCATACCCTATATATGACATAGGTGGAACTCTCAATGTAGATATAGATAAGTCTATCTATTTCTCTCTCAACTAGTTGGTGTGGTTATTCCCCACTAACCTTTGATCTATTCTACAATATCTATGTCTAGGGCACTATAGAGGGATGCACTATAATTCTTTCACTACATCACTTTATGAATATGACACTACCTCTTAGGATTGATTGACTTCCCTTGTTAGGCACCCTATCTCCATTCTCCATCCTAATGAGGAAAGATCCTGGCTAACATCCCTCTCTCCTACCTAAACCCATCCCTCAATACCACTTGGACTCTAGATAGATATATAATTTTTACATGGTGCATGAATGAGGAAGTGATGACCAATTGACATGAGGAAGTGGTGGTAGAACTAAAGATGAGTCAAATGGGTAGTCTTTTATTATTAGCATAGATATGAACCACTTCCAAACCTAGAATATTCTAGCATATCCAGCATCTATCTATTACTCCCCTTCTACATTTTGGAAATCACCAAGTGAAACTCAACCACTTCTTCTAAACTAACTACTACACATGACTCTCGATCGATACAGGAATGAATCAATCGTATTACATATGTAATATGACTAGCTAATATACACATATGGCCAAAATGATTCATGTGTAGCTTAACCCCTTAGAGAACACTTGACCAAACAAAAGTTGAGGGTGGATATATGTCTATATAGAGTTTGGTTTCTAGTTTTCACCATCTATATGATATGATATGATATGATATATGGTGACCCTATATGTATATATATATATATATATATGGGTTTCCAACTAGATATATCCATCCTCAACTTCCCTCCCTTCCCCTCCCCTCCCCTTTATATAGATGGGATGGGGTCAATTGATGCCCTTAGCTAAGGGTGGCTATATTTATCCCTATATCTATATATATGGTGATAGATCGAGGAAGACTCTCTATAGTCAGGCCTAAGGAAAGGGATACTTTGGGGTCTCACTAGAGATTATAGATAGTGGGAGACTATCCATAGTAAAAGTGACTTTAGCCCCACCCCTATATATATATGGGTGACAATA
Organism: Torreya grandis; assembly: GCA_037957365.1. Taxonomy (NCBI): domain Eukaryota; kingdom Viridiplantae; phylum Streptophyta; class Pinopsida; order Cupressales; family Taxaceae; genus Torreya; species Torreya grandis. Next base: position 845,236 of record JARHVA010001282.1, on the reverse strand, counting down.
TATAGTTTAATTGGCCACCCCTATCCCTATATATATATATATATATATGGGGGCTAGTATATAGTTTAATTGGTTACCCTTATATCTCTCTCTATTTGGTGGCCCTATATCTAATCCATATAGGCCAATGGCCCTATATAGATTACCAACTCAATGCAACTGATAGATGGGGCCATGCCATCACTACAATAAATGGCACATAGAGTCTATAGGGAGGATCTCATCTAACACCCTATATATCTATGGTCATAAGTTTTATTCTAGGGGCTAGAGAGGCTATGGGGAGGGGGAAGCACTCCCTGTCCCTATCTATCTAGAGGGGGAGGAAGGGAAGGGACAATATAGATCCATATATATATGGTTATAAATGGCCTACCCTACTCTATATATCTCCCATCCCTATCTAAATAGAGGGGGCCAATGCCCTTGATATAGTTGGGGACTTGACCCCCCAGGTGTATATATAGGGGCCACCCAATTCTTATACACACACACACACACACACACACACACACACACACACACACACACACACACACACACACACACACACACACACACACACACACACACACACACACACACACACACACACACACACACACACACACACACAGGGGCACCTTATCTACCTAGATGGGATATATAGATGGCATTTGGGGCCCTATCTATATATATAAGTATGATGGGTGAGGATAAGATGGTAAGATAACTGCTAAGCTTAACATTGATCCTTGAGGTTTCCAACCCTTATATATATATATATATGCCCCCCTATGGATCTTATCTATTTGGAATCGATGGTAAGGTTGCCAATGAGATGTCAAGCCCTATCCTTATATATATAACTAGAACTGGACTAGATGGCAACTCCATCTATATCTATAGGGGTGGATATGGAAATTGGATGGAAAAGATTATATATATCTATCTAGGGATATTCAAGGTTGATATTTGGTCCCTATCTATATATGGGGGATGAGGATAAACATATAGATATATAGCTGAAGTTTGATATCTAGTTCTCAAGGTTGACATCTAGATGGCAAATTAACTAGTTAGAAAGGTTAAGAACTAGATGGTTAACATTTGGTTCTTAAGCTTACCCACCTATCACAAATAAATATATAGGGAACTAGTTATCAAGGTTATTAACCCTTGTATATCTATCTAAAGAAAGGTTTAGTATATATCTAATTTATATGGGAGGTGCCAACTAAACTATATATAGTTAACATCTAGTTCTCACCTCAAGGGTGTGGACTAGTCAATTTCCATCTAGTTGACATCCCCAATCCTCAAAGATGTTGAATAGATGCCTCTGTGTGTGTGTGTGTGTGTGTGTGTGTGTGTGTGTGTGTGTGTGTGTGTGTTTCTATCTAGTCTTCAACATTGATGATTGGCCATATCTATATATCAAGCTTGCCATCTCCTAGATATATAAATAGGCAACCTTGAGGACATCTATATGGAATGGGACATCTTTTTCAACTTGATGACAAGATGGAAGACATGTCCATAACCTTATCAACTTAATGGTAACAATATATAGTTTAATTGACTCCATATATATATCAACAAGTGGTCAGACTAGATAGAGGAGGACCCATATATAGGGGGGTATGGAATCTTGTTGACATGTCCATTTAAGACCCCCTATATATATTATATGTTAGGGTGTGGAGCTAAAAGCTTCACCAAGGAGCAGACTTTAAACAGGTTTGGGTCTACACAGACACCGGCATCGGTCAGGAGCGACCGACGTCGGTCAGTTGCAGTTGCAAAGGTGCCGACGTCGGCAGTAGGTCAGCCGGCGACAGTCATAGGCGAATAGGCAGGAACCGACGTCGGTTACCTGTGTGTCCAGAAAGTGATTTTCGAGGACAGAAGCGAGTGTTTGCATGATGAGTTTGAGTTGTAGTATCAAGCTCGCGTCTCTATTATTAGCAATGTTATTTTTAGAGCCCTTGTTCAAGAGGCTTAACTATTTGTTGTAAGAGCATGCTCAAGTTTCCTAATTCTATATGTAGGAAAGATCTTCTTAGCTTAGTATGATGTTGTGTGAGTATGAGTAGAACATTGTGAATGTTTGAAGGACAGTACTGAGTTGCATCAATCCAGGTTGTTGGAATTGATTGTACTTGAGAGAGAGAGCTCTTGAGGAATAAAGATCTAGTGAGAGATCTTGTGTGCATCTGAGAGAGGTGTGGAAGAAAGAAGTTTCTTCATTGTATTCCTTTTGTAAAGAGTTTTAATACAAGTTTTTAGGGTGGTTTCTTGTATCTCTTGTTCTGTGCTATTTATCATTCTAGTTGCTTATCTATCTGATTTATTTCCGCGTTTATTGCTTTCACAAGTGTAATCCATTGTTGGTTGATCCCCAACAAGTGGTATCAGAGCTCAGGTTCACTAACAGGTGGTTCAGATCTGTGTAGTGTGTCTGGATTACAGGTTGCTCACAGGGGTTTCTGTAGGGATTTTTGTTTGAGTGGGAGAAGTAATGGCAGAAGAAATTAAGTTGAGAATGGAAAAGTTTAATGGCAAGAACTATCAACATTGGAGAATACAGATAGAGGACTATATGTATCAGAAAGATCTTTACTTACCATTAGGTGGGATTGCAAAGAAGCCCAAGGACATGGAGGATGAAGAATGGGAAGTTCTTGACAGAAAGGCTTTGGGGTCTATAAGACTGAGTCTTGCATCCACTATGATATCTAATTTGTCACAGGCAAAAACTATGGTAGAGTTAATGACTACGTTAGCAAATTTGTATGAAAAACCCTCAGCTTCTAATAAGGTATATCTTATGAAGCAGTTACTTAATTTGCATATGCAAGAAGGTGGATCTGTATCTAATCACCTGAATGATTTCCATGGTATTGTTAACCAATTAAGTTCAGTCAATATTGTATTTGAAGATGAAATAAAATCTCTTTTAATACTATGTTCTTTGCCTGAAAGCTGGCATGGCTTGGTAATGGCAGTTTCTAATACTGCTTCTGCTTCGAATATTTTAAAAGTAGAGGATGTGGTTAGTGTTATCTTGAATGAGGAAATTCGTAGGAAAAGCACAGAAGAGACATCTGGGAATGCTTTAAATCTCGAGAGCAGGGGAAGGCAAAAAGAAAGGAGAAAGAGGAGATCAAGATCTAAGTCTAAGGGAAGAGGCAGATCCAAATCCAGAAATGGTAGAAGGCCACAATGCTAGAACTGTGGAAAGTTGGGGCACATAAGCAGAGATTGCTGGTCAAAGCCTAAGGAGGAGAATCAGCACGAAGGAAAGGAAGAGGCAAAGGTTGTAGGTATTGCATAGGATGCTCTTATTTTCTCTTTGCATAATAATATAGAATCTTGGGTATTAGATTCTGGTGCATCTTTCCATGCTACCCCTAACAGAGAATATTTCAGTGACTATATCCATGGAGATTTTGGAATAGTGTACTTAGGGGATGATGAGCCTTGTAAGATTATTGGCAAAGGTAAAGTGCAGCTGAAGATGCAAAATGGCAACACATGGGTGTTGAGAGATGTGATGCATGTTCCTAGTTTGAAGAGAAATTTGATTTCTGCAGGTAAGCTAGGTGATGAGGGTTGTACAGTAACTCTCACAGCAGATTCTTGGAAGGTGACCAAGGGTGCACTTGTTATGGCCAGAGGTAAGAGAGAAGGTACTCTCTATTTGTGTAATTGTGTTACTAACAAATCTCCTTCCATTTTATCTACTTCAGATGTGGATGCTAAATTGTGGCACTCAAGGATTGGCCACATGAGTGAGAAGGGGATGTCAATTCTTAAGTCTAAAGGTATGCTTTCAGATTTGAAAAGTATGGATCTAGAATTTTATGAGCATTGTGTATTTGGAAAATAGAAAAGGGTTAGTTTTCTCAAGACTGGGTCTACTAAGAAAAGGCATAAGTTGCAGCTTGTTCACACAGACGTGTGGGGACCGGCTCAGGTAGCCTCTATTGGAGGATCACGATACTATGTTACGTTCATAGATGATGCTACAAGGAAGGTATGGATCTACTGTATTAAAAAGAAATTTGATGTTTTTGAGACTTTTAAGATTTGGAAAGCTATGGTTGAGAATGAAACAGGCAGAAGATTAAAGTGCTTGAGATCTGATAATGGCAGCGAGTTCTACAGTCTTAAGTTTAACTGGTATTGTTACACTCATAGAATTCGTAGGTAAAGGATGGTTCCAAGGACACCTCAGCAAAATGGTATTGCTGAAAGGATGAACAGAACAATTATGGAGCGTGCAAGATGTATGAGATTGCATGTTGGGTTGCCCTTAGAGTTTTGGGCAGAAGTAGTTGACACTGTAGTGTACCTGATTAACAGAGGACCCTCTACAGCTCTAGATGGTGGAATTCTAGAAGAGGCATGGATAGGTAAAAAGGTAGATCTCTCATATCTCAAAGTTTTTGGTTGTGAAGCCTTTGTGCACGTAGATAAGGAAAATAGAAAGAAGCTTGATGCTAAGTCTATGAGGTGCACGTTTATTGGCTATGGCTCAGATGATTTTGGTTTTAGATTTTGGAATCTAGGAACTAACAAGGTAATTAGGAGCCATGATGTTGTTTTCAATGAAAGAGTGATGTATAGTGATCAGATAAGGAAGCTGGATCAATCTGGGCAGAGCAATGGAGAATTGGATGAAGTTATGGTCTAATATGAGCTCGTGAGAAAAAGAAATAATCACTTACAGGAAAACACAGAGACCAACATTGGCAGGTTAGGAACCAGCGTCGGTAGTACAGAAACTGATGTCGGTCATACAGAGACCGACGTCGGTAGATCAGGCACTAACGTCGGCCAGGAGGAACCGGTGTCGGCCAGTAACAGGTCTATAGGTGCCTGAGGTTGGTCACTATCAGAAAATTTGGGTGGACAGCGTGTTGAGAACGAGTCCAAGACACCTATCAGGAGGTCAGAAAGGGTAAGTAAGCCTCCTATTAGATATTCTCCTTCCTTATATTATTTGTTACTAACTGATGGTGGAGAACTAGAGAGTTTTGAAGAAGCATTATAGGTGGAGTCCAGGAGTAAGTGGGAGCGTGGCATGGTTGAGGAGATGGAGTCCTTAAGAGAGAACCAAACATGGGATTTGGTTGAATTGCCAGCTGGTAAGAGAACACTGAAGAACAGATGGACCTACAGATTGAAGGAAGGTGAGGATGGATAGATGAGATATAAGGCCAAATTGGTAGTGAAAGGATTTGCATAAAAACCAGGTATTGACTTTGGTGAGATTTTTTCTCCTGTTATTAAGATGACTTCTATAAGGGTTGTATTGTCTTTGGTTGCTTTTGAGGATTTGCATCTTGAGCAGCTAGATGTTAAGACAGCATTTCTTCATGGAGATTTGGATGAGGAAATATACATGGAACAGCCAGAAGGTTTTGAGGTCAAGGGTAAGGAGAAGTTAGTGTGCAAGGTGAAGAAAAGCTTGTATGGCCTCAAGCAAGCTCCTAGACAGTGGTATTTGAAATTTGACAGGTTTATGACTGAGCATGGCTACAGTAGGTGTCAATCTGACCATTGTGTATATTTTAAGAGATATGATAATGGTAGATATATTATTCTATTGTTGTATGTAGATGATATGCTAGTTGCAGGATCACACATGCAGGATATCTCTGAGCTTAAGGTGAAATTATCTCAAACATTTGCTATGAAGGATTTGGGAGCAACAAAGAAAATCCTTGGCATGAGCATTAAGAGAGACAGGAAAAATCACAGGTTGATATTGTCTCAAGAAGATTACGTGAACAAGGTGTTGAAACGGTTCAATATGAAGGATGCTAAACCGGTAAGCACACCTTTGGCTGGACATTTTAAGTTGAGTAAAGAACAATGTCCTAATTCACATGATGAGGTAGAGTACATGAGTAAGGTTCCATATTCTTCCGTAGTAGGGAGTTTGATGTATGCAATGGTGTGTACTAGACCAGATATTGCCCAAGCAATGGGAGTAGTAAGTAAGTATATGGCCAATCCAGGAAAGGAACATTGGAAAGCAGTTCAGTGGATCCTTAGATATCTGAGAGGAACCAGCAGCAGACACTTGTGCTATGGAGGTTCAGATACTTCTCTACATGGTTATGTAGATTCAGATATGGTAGGTGATTTGGATGGTAGAAGGAGCACTACAGGTTATGTTTTTACTGTAGGTGGAACGGCGGTTAGCTAGATATCTAAGTTGCAGAAGGTTGTTGCCTTGTCAACTACAGAAGCAGAGTATATTGCAGCCACAGAAGCTAGCAAGGAGATGATATGGATGACACGGTTCATGGAAGAGCTTGGAAGGGAGCATGGAAGTTACAGATTGTATAGTGACAGTCAGAGTGCAATCCATTTGGCTAAGAACTCAGCCTTTCACTCAAGAACCAAGCACATACAGCTAAGGTACCACTTCATACGGCAGGTATTGGAAGATGGTGAGTTGAAGCTGGAGAAGATCCATACAGATAGGAATCCTACTGATATGCTAACAAAGCCAGTTACAAAGGAGAAGTTAAATCTTCATTCAACTTCTATTGGTCTTCATGATTGAGTTGAAGATGGAGGAGCTAGAAGATGTTGCTGTACAGGTACTGGTGCAGTTGTTTATCTCCAAGTGGGAAATTGTTAGGGTGTGGAGCTAAAAGCTTCACCAAGGAGCAGACTTTAAACAGGTTTGGGTCTACACAGACACTAGCATCGGTCAGGAGCGACCGATGTCGGTCAGTTGCAGTTGTAGAGGCACCCACATCGGTAGTAGGTTGGCCGGCGACGGTCATAGGCGAATAGGCAGGAACCGACGTCGGTTACCTGTGTGTCCAGAAAGCGATTTTCGAGGACAGAAGCGAGTGTTTGCATGATGAGTTTGAGTTGTAGTCTCAAGCTCGTGTCTCTATTATTAGCAATGTTATTTTTAGAGCCCTTGTTCAAGAGGCTTAACTGTTTGTTGTAAGAGCATGCTCAAGTTTCCTAATTCTATATGTAGGAAAGATCTTCTTAGCTTAGTATGATGTTGTGTGAGTATGAGTAGAACATTGTGAATGTTTGAAGGACAGTACTGAGTTGCATCAATCCAGGTTGTTGGAATTGATTGTACTTGAGAGAGAGAGCTCTTGAGGAATAGAGATCTAGTGAGAGATCTTGTGTGCATCTGAGAGAGGTGTGGAAGAAAGAAGTTTCTTCATTGTATTCCTTTTGTAAAGAGTTTTAATACAAGTTTTCAGGGTGGTTTCTTGTATCTCTTGTTCTGTGCTATTTATCATTTTAGTTGCTTATCTATCTGATTTATTTCTGCGTTTATTGCTTTCACAAGTGTAATCCATTGTTGGTTGATCCCCAACATTATAGGGGAAAAAATAACTAGCTACCAAGATTGTCATCTAGTCAACTTCTAATCTAGATGGCAATGATCTAATCTTCAAGGTTGATGACTAGATGCCAAGGATTTCAAATTGTCATTGAGGTTGCCAACCCCTATATATCTATCTGGGGAAAGGATGACATATTATACATACATACATACATACATATATATATATATATATGTATGTATATATATATATATATGTATGTATATATATGTATGTATATATATATATATATATATATATATATATATATATATATATATATATATATTAATGAAGGTTATATGGGGGATGAGGATTGGTCCTAAAGGATGCCTATCTATATATCTAGGAGTTGTCAAGCCATACATATATAATATAAGCTTTTGAATGGCAAGGACATATATATCTATATCTATATGGGTGGAGATGTATATATCTTATATGGGGTGTGGAGGGGATGATAAGGATGAGGTGGAGTGGATTATATATATATAAGGTGGTGGAAGAGCCCTATCCCCATCTAATGAGAAAGTATATAATAGAATTTAAATAATCACAACCCCATCTATATTATTGTTTCAAAGTAGCAACTAGATTGGATAGATATATACGCATATGTAACATAAATAGAAGGTAGGGAATGGTTGAGGGAAGGTTGGAAAGATATATATATATATATATATATACCTTTCCAACCTTCACTCAACCCTTCCCTACCTTCTATTTATGTTACATATGCCTATATATCTATCCAATCTAGTTGCTACTTTGAAACAATAATATTATATATATATATATATATATATATATATATATATATATATATATATATATATACACACACACACACACACACACACACCTTTCCAACCTTCCCTTAACCCTTCCCTACCTTTTATTTATGTTACATATGCATATATATCTATCCAATCTAGTTGATACTTTGAAACAATAATATAGATGGGGTTGCGATTATTTAAATTCTATTATATAGTTTCTATATATGTGTGTGTGTGTGTGTGTGTGTGTGTGTGTTTTTGTGTGTGTGTGTGTGGATAGGGTATGTTTGGATGGGTTGGGGAAGTCTATATTATCTATCTAGGGGAATGGTTGGGTTTCCTCAATGGAGAGATTGGTTCATCCTTGATGGAGAGGATCTTACCAATGCCCTAGATAGATAAGATATTAATTTAATAGTCACCATGCCATCTATATTCTTCTTTGATTTAGTTATATATAGAGGGGGGATTAATAGATATAAGTGGCTACCAATCTAGTAGAATTTGATCCACCCTATCTGTATGAGAGAAATATTTAGGGGGTATTCGACCTATCTATCTATATGGGTGTGTCCAATATAGGAGAGTGCCTAGAATAAAAATGATAGAGTTATATCTATGAACCAGTCTAATAGAGTGTTCGATAGAGTGTCTCCAATCCAGTGTGTCTAATCTACTCTATCTATCTATTTGGGAGAAATATCTAGGGGGTTTTTGGTAAAAGAAATCCCAATCCCATAGTGACCCTATCTATATGGGAGTTAATAAAACTAATCCCATAGTTACCAACACTAACTATTAAGATAGGTAGATAGGGTTCTCCCATTCACATATCTATATAGGATAGGGGTGCCATATAGATATAGAGGGTGTAATAGTATAGATGGGGTCCTCAACCCATCTATGAGTCCCTCAACCCCAATCCAATCTATAGAGATAGAGATAGAGATAGAGATAGAGATAGAGATAGAGATAGAGATAGAGATAGAGATAGAGATAGAGATAGAGATAGAGATAGAGATAGAGATCGAGGTAGAGATAGAGATAGAGATAGAGATAGAGATAGAGATAGAGATAGAGATAGAGATAGAGATAGAGATAGAGATAGAGATAGAGATAGAGATAGAGATAGAGATAGAGATAGAGATACAGATACAGATACAGATATAGATATAGATACAAATATAGATAGAGATACATATACAGATATAGATACAAATACAGATATAGATAGAGATACAAATACAGATAGAGATAGAGATAGAGATAGAGATAGAGATAGAGATAGAGATAGAGATAGAGATAGAGATAGAGATAGAGATAGAGATAGAGATAGAGATAGAGATAGAGATAGAGATAGAGATAGAGATAGAAATAGAAATAGAGATAGAGATAGAGATAGAGATAGAGATAGAGATAGAGATAGAGATAGAGATAGAGATAGAGATAGAGATAGAGATAGAGATAGAGATAGAGATAGAGATAGAGGTAGAGATAGAGGTAGAGATGGAGAAAGAGATAGAGATAGAGGTAGAGATGGAGAAAGAGATAGAGACAGAGATAGAGATAGAGATAGAGATAGAGATAGAGATAGAGATAGAGATAGAGATAGAGATAGAGATAGAGATAGAGATAGAGATAGAGATAGAGATAGAGATAGAGATAGAGATAGAGATAGAGATAGAGATAGAGATAGAGATAGAGATAGAGATAGAGATATATATAGAGATAGAGATAGAGATAGAGATAGAGATAGAGATAGAGATAGAGATAGAGATAGAGATAGAGATAGAGATAGAGATAGAGATAGAGATAGAGATAGGGATAGGGATAGGGATAGGGATAGGGATAAAGATAGAGATAGAGATAGAGATAGAGATAGGGATAGAGATAGAGATAGAGATAGGGATAGAGATAGAGATAGAGTTTCATTGAAATTGGCATTGGCATTGGTACCCCATAGATAGATTTAGATTTATTAATAGATAAATATATAGGTCATATAGAATACATATCCTAGATATGATAGTCACATCTTAGATCTGATAGCTATCCATCTAGATCTAGACTAATGGCTAGATACGAATTATATATATATATATATATATATATATATATATATATATATATATATATATATATATATATATATAGGGGGTACTAATTAAACTATATACTATGGAGGTGACCTTATATAGAGGGGGGCTCATATAGTTATAGGGGGATATATATGTGATAGGGCATATAGAATAAAAATCTTAGATCTCCCCTGCCCCTATTCTACTAAGATCGAAGATATATATTCTAATATTAGATCTATATTATTCTACTCTACTCTACTCCCTCTACAAATAAATAGGGGTCTCCCCTCTATGGGCCTTCCCATATGGATATATGGCCTCCTAAGATGGCCTCACAAATAGATATATGGAGAAATTATTTGCTATGAGATAGTATATATGGGTTGGGAGGAAGATATATATAGTTTATAGTTGGAAATCACCACATATGTGTGTATGTGTGTGTATGTGTGTGTGTGGTTTAGAACTACCAATCAACCCCCCTCTATATATATAGGGTCAAGTGAGAGGAACCCATATCTATATCCAATCCCCACCCACTTAAATTAATATATATATAGGTGGCTGATGGACTCCACTATATAGCTAGGGGAGGAGGGAGAGGGACCCTTAGATAGGGTTATAGAGGCCCTATCTAAATATAAGCAGATGATGTAGATTAGACATATGGAGGGAGAGGAGCCCTATCTATGGGCTGAAAATATATATAGTTAGTACCCTATATATATATATCTATAATATATATGGTTCAAAACTACCACTTGGCCCCCCTATATATATACAAGGTCAAGGGAGAGGAACCCTTATCTATATCCAATCCCCACCCACTTAAATTACTATATATAAGGGGCTGACAGACTCCACTATATAGCTAGGGAAGGAGGGAGAGGGACCCTTAGATAGGGTTATAGAGGCCCTATCTGAATATAAAGGGATGATGTAGATCAAACACATGGGGGGAGAGGATCCCTATCTATGGGGGGAAACTATATATAGTTGGTACCCTATATCTATATATATATCTATATATATGTGTGTGTGTGTGTGTACATACATATATATACATATATATATATATACATATATATATACATATATATATATATGTATGTATGTATGTATGTATGTATATATATACATATATATATATATATATGTACATGTATATATGTATATGTATATCTATATCTATATCTATATATCTATATATATATGTATGTATGTATATACATATATGTATATATATGTACATATATATATACATACATATATGCATACACACACACACACACATATATATACATATATATGTATGTGTGTGTATGTATATGTATATATATATATATGTGTGTGTGTATATATATATACGTATGTATGTATGTATATATATACATACATACATACATGTACATATATGCACACACACACACACATATATGTATATATATGTACACACACACACACACACACATATATGTATGTATAGATATAGGGTACCAACTAGATTATATATATATATATATATATATATATATATATATATATATATATGGAAATAGTTTTAAGAGTTAACCAAGTGAACCCCTCTCTTGATATGGGCCCTCGCTAGATAGATATATAGGGATTTATTCAAGTACCCATATATATCTATCTTAAAGCTATATTTAAATATAGATAGGGATTGGCCAAGTGCCTAGGGTTGATCGCCATTATATCACTCTCTCTTCTATAAGGGTATACAAAATCCATAGATAGATATGAGATCATAAATGACCTCTCCCATACCATTGTTCAATCACACATAGTCGATGGATCAATACCAGGGAATAATTTCAATTGATTGCCCTGTACCATCTTGGTCAAAATCAGAATAGAGGTTAGGACCTATTCATTATAATTAGAATAGAGGTTAAGAATAATCTAGTGGGTGCTTACACACATTATACTAATAGTTATATATATAGGACCATATGCCTAGTTGGCCCTAGAAAGGGAGAACATCCTCATTCTAGTTAGACCCTTATTATATGATGATGGATCCCATTGATTTGATGAATGGCCTAACTATCCATCCCCACCCCCATTTATAAATCTATTTATTTAATGGTCATAGGAGAAATGGAAGTGAATGGACTCTCAACCTCATCACCCTTCCTCATCTCATTAGTAATCATGTAACCTGTAGAGTAGATAGTAAAGGTAGTAGAAATCAATAGATCCATATATGGGGGCAAGGTTATCTCTATATTTTATAATGCTCCTATTCTCTATCTTGATTAGAAATGATGAAGGAGAATACCTGGTCTCTAAAATCATCATTGGTGGGGACCCCTACCCTTGATGTTAGGATAGGAAGGGTCTAGCTACTGAAGAGGGTGATAAGTTTAGGTAACATATTATCAAATGAATCTCCCAAAATCATGCCTACCCCTATCTATATAACTATGTATATTGGTGTTCTTTCCCATTTCCAACATCTATATCCATATCTAGATAGGGGGACCTCTATTCTTTGCTATATTGTTCACTTTTCTCAAGTAAGAGGTGTGGATCATCAGGCTAAACATCAAATTGAGATTCCTCATAGCAAAAGATCAAGGATCATGACTAAATCCCCTATATATAGATTAGATATAGAAATCCATGACTAAAGAAGATCTCATTTTTGTTTGTGCTACTAGGATGATGGTTCATGGGTATGCTTTAGCCAACCAACATAAACAACATGATCTCAACTATACTATTGGATTTAGCTTTAGCTATAGATAGAAATAGATTTTTAGTTTTAGTTTATTTTAGATGGGATGGGGGATGGGGGCAATGCCAAAGCCAAATCTAAATAAACTCTATCTATATCTTTAGTTATAGCCAAATCAAAATCCAAATCCAATAAAACTCTATCTATATATCCATAACTCTATCTATATAGTTGAGGAGGTTATATTTATATATGGGGACTCTATATCTACCTATATTATATTGGGATTAGGATTGGGATTAGGTTGGGGGGCATATATGGATAGAGGGGTTTGGGCCATATCTGTCAAACTCTACCTCTACCTCTACCTCTACCTCTACCTCTACCTCTACCTCTACCTCTACCTCTACCTCTACCTCTACCTCTATATTAGATTGGGATTGGGATTAAGATTGGGATTGGGGGAGAATACATTTGTTTGTGGGAATCTCAATTAGGTATCTCTCTATCTATCTCAATAGTTACTCCATATAAGTAATATATAAGTCAGTCAAGGATGCCCAAGCCATATAGATAGATAGGGCAGTATACCCTATTTATAGTTGGGAATGCCTAAGCCATATATATGGATAGATAGGTCAATTGGGGAAGACAAGATAGATAGATAGATAGATAGATAGATAGATAGATAGATAGATAGATAGATAGATAGATAGATAGATAGATAGGTTCTCTCTCTATCAGTAGACTTCTTGGTCATGACTGAATACTAAATAATGAATGATTGATATTATAATGAGTGGGTCTATGTATCTATATATAAGGGACCTAATAGGTGGGTAATGACCCCTAATAGGTGGGTACATGACTTACCAACCATATATATATATATATATATATATATATATATATATATATATATATATATATATATATATATATATATGACCCAGTACCCTCTAGATATAATATATATGGCTAGAACACCACAAAATTTGGGGATGCCCAGATGGATATATAGGCTCTTAGAAGATAGAAGTTAGTCAAGTCCATACAAAATTAGCATACCCCCCATAGTATATAGTTTAATTATGACTTTAAAATATCTATTGAGTTATTTAGCACTCACCATATATAATATAAAATAGCAAACCTCACTCACCCCCCCATCCTATACATAACATGACATGATCTCACATATAGATTATAGATAAGGACTGAGTTGAGTTATAGACTAACTAGATAGATAGGGCTTACATACATAGATATAGATCATCCACCATATATAGATAGATATATAGGAAATCTGATAACCATAGTATGATATGGTATGGTCTGATCTAGGTTCCACCAGTGTCTCCAATTTGGTATAGAACTATTGGGTTCAGAATTTTTAGATAGATAAGGCTTACATATATAGGTATAGATTCATGAGGAATTTGAGTTAGGAGAGCCTTTGGTCATTCATGCCACTTATAATAGAGAGTTTTTTGGCCCCCATCCCCCTATATATATAAATATAAATTCCCCAACCCAACTCAATAGATTAAGATAGAGAGCATATATATCTATCTTCCCTAATTAAATAGATATATAGGGCCTTGAGTTGACTTATAGAGGGCCCTATATATCCATATAGATCATTATATATATATGGATATGGGGTAAGGATTAGATAGATATATAGGCTTCACTGCCCTAGCTATAGATCTTTTAGAACTTAGTCAAGTTATCTTCTCCATCTATAAAGTGATAACCTAATAGTTAAATAGTACCTAATCTAATCTTTCACTCTACCCAATAGGCATATTTAGTTGGTCATCCCTACCCATAGATAGAGAGCATATATATCTATCTTCCCTAATTAGATAGATATATAGGGACTCAAATGGGATATAGAGTGTCTAATTTGGGAGAGTGTATCCAATCTAGGAGAGATAAGTGAGTGTTAATCCCAGATGGGTTAGTTCACTAGCTAGTCCCTGTCCTATCTATATGGCCTAATCCCACCCTATCTATTTATATGGGAGGTTGGGGTTGCATATAGATCATATACAGAGAGGGGGACTTCCCTCTACCAATGCCAATTCCCCATTAATAATATATACCCAATGTCAATGCCAATGAAACTCCATCTTAGGGATAGGGATATATAGAGGGGAGAGGGCCATCCCCCTATATAGTTCTACCATATATAGATTAGATAGGCCCCCCTCCTCTCTCTATATATATTAAATATGGAATATATAGGGCTTTAGATAGGGGATATATCATATCATATATAGAGAGGGGGCATCCTTTGCCAATGCCAATGCCAATG